>JAAGKR010008010.1:4079-33505 GCA_011419295.1 Clarias macrocephalus | reverse complement strand
ATGTCCTTGCTGTAAAAAAAAAAAAAAAAGGAAAGGAGAAGCATGACATGGAAACCTCTCTGAAACTAATTAGAAGGACAAGAGGACAGAATGAGTAATATGACATTAAGGCAAAAACACACACAATGTCGAGGCTAAATGACACAGATCTGTGGCAATCAATCCAGCTTCATTCTGCCAGGAAAACCACAAGCAGCCCTCCTCTGTAGTACAAGCAGAAAAGAAAGGTTTAGGACATATTGTTGTCTGACTGTGTCCCATTATTAGGTGTATTATGTGATGATGTTTTTTGTTTGTATTGGGTCTTCCACCTGCCCAGGTTATTATTGACATATAACGCATAATAAAAGACCTCTAAGACCTGTAACAGACAGGGGTACCACGTGTTATTTATATACCTGACGTGAAATCAGCAGTCTATTCATCTTATTTTATGCATGATCTTTTCCTTTGAATTACTCCTTGCATTTTGGTTATTTATTTCAAACAACTCAGGAACGATTAGTGACTTTTAATGCACGGAGAATGTACCGAGTCCAAAGGTTTTATGGACTATTATTAGTCTCTGTCCAAGCAAGAAGTTGGTATGTTTTCCCTGAGAAAGCCTCATATAAAATGAATTGCTATATCAGATAGGCCAATTTTTTTTCTCTCTCCCCCTCCCTCTCTCTTTTCCTCATATCTCATTCACAATTGCCTATGTGAAATTCAGAGAGCGAGTGCTTTAGCACAGTGATGCAGGCTAAACTATAATGTATTCCATTGCCATTCTGCTGCATTATTACCCCCAGATATTGTCTCATGTACCGACCTTCTGTTTCAATATTAGATATGTCAGTTGGCTCACAGTGTTTATACAGAGTTACCATTTTTCACCTGCAGATAAACTAGGAGCATGATCTCACTGTATGGGTCAAGTTGTGTGTTTGTGTGAAGGAACTTTAGTATGGTATTGGCCACTGGAATATGTGGTGCTGTGAAGAATGCAATAGACAAACCCTTTGAGGCACAGATAAATAAGTGTAACTCTGCTTATTTGATGATAATTTTGACAATACAGTGTAGCACTCCACTGTTAGACTGGTATTTGGATGAACAGATGGCCTGTAACAGTTTCTGTATGTCTATCTCCACCACTCTGTCTATCTGATGGTCTCTAACTACTGTACGTCAATCACTGGTACAACAGTATTTTAATAAGTACATTGTGTTTGATAATGAGCTTAACCTTTTCTGGTTACTTTGTTTCCTCTGATTATCAGCATCCTAAGTGTTTGAATAAGTTATAGATGAATAATAAATATTCTAATGCATCAGTATGATTCTTCTACATTAGAGCTTGATTTTTGTTTCAGCGCACAGCAGGTCCGAACAGATGAGTCTAGTAAGAAGGAGACTCCTTGCTTGTCCTCTCCCACCTGTTCTAAGGACAACAGCGCACCGCAATCACAGAATCTGCTGAGCCGTGTGCAGCAGCTCACTTCAGAGCTACAAAGCATTCAGACTCAACTCAGAGTGACACGGGAGTCTGAAAGAGAGGCCAATGAAAAAGTGCACAAGTGAGTACAACCTAAAGGACCAACCATAACATTTTGGCTTTGTTCAGATAAGTTCAAAATAAGTTTAATAATTTGTGATACAACAGCGAAATATATAAAATAAGTTAAGACAGATTACAACTACCACTGGGTCATGATAATTGAAACATAGAAGCAGATAGTTACTTTACAATGACGGCTGGTTCTGATGCCTTTTATTCATTCTTTTGTTACCACAGAAATCCGTACCCGTGTTATTAATTTATTAAAGAATGACTTACCATACTTTTAACCATTTAAAATTTGTAAAATCCAATGCTTTGGAACATTCACAAGACAAGTTAGGTCCTGTCATCACTGGTGTTATAGGAACTATGAACTGTCATTCCTTTACCCGCATTTCCCCTTCTGCCTTTTGAAGTAAATAAAACAAAACACACACATACACACCATGCCTGTTGTTTTGGTGGAAAAAGTGGAAACACAAGTTTGCCCTCCCCATCTAGATACATTAAGGCAGAAAATATACTAACATGCTTACAGAGCATCAACACCTGAGAGTTCTTCCATAAATGTTTAATAAATGTCTCTCTACATAAAGCTTCACCATATCAGAAAATGTACTATTCTTTTTTTTAAATAATTACTTTTATAAAATCTGTTATTTAAAACCATTACTATTAGACAATATAGACCTGGGATGTTGCTGTCAGAGGTGCTGTTATAAAACACATCTGTTTATTTTTATTTCTATTCTTTTTTTTTCTTTTTTTTTTGAGCAGCTGTGTTTGTTAAATATTGTTTTCGGGGTTCTTTCATTAATCAAGGTTATATAATGCATATATGTTTTTTGAATACATGTTTTACAGTTCACTGTAATGCCTTGCACTAATGCTATGGTTTCAACATATACGACTACAGCTAGCTTCTGTGAATGTGCTCCCCCCACACACCCCATCTCCTTTTTTGCGCTCTCTCTCTCTCTCTCTCTCTCTCTCTCTCTCTCTCTCACTTCTCTCTCACACCGGGGCTCCCCGCGAAAAGCAAACATGGCTTGGACTGCTGATCTATTTACACGATGAATTAACGAACTGGGGGGTGGGGATGCAAAGCTGAGGGGTGCTCAAAACCCTAAGAGAACCCCCATCACCCAGCATCAGCATGAGAAGCCTGAAAAAGAGAGAACTTTAGCGTTGTGTTTAAACAGGGGGGCTCTGAAATGGCCCTTTTACTCTGTGACAACATCACACACATTCTGCTCACTAATGTGGGACTTTAGACCCCTGACATACTCAGCCGTGCCCACCGCTAATGTTGTTTTTTGATTCCTGAAGAGCTTGTGTTAATTTTTCAATAGGCAAGTTATTTCTAGCATACATTGATGGCTATATAATAATGCTTTATTTGAGTGTGCCATGAGAAAACTGTTCATGTTTAAATAATGATGTACAGGCTGCTATCTGACTTTAGTGAGCATTTTGTGCTTTTACTCAGTATTTTACTTTCATAGTGCTGAGTCCAGTGTGGGTGCCTACGCTATTTGTCTGTTTGCATTTACACACTGATTTAGAGGAATGACCCAGCCATGTCCACAGTGCAAGGTTCAACTATGTGTGAATCACAGTTACTGCTGTAAAGAGAACATCTATCTCACCACTGTGTTGTGCCATATTACTGGAAGCAGAAACAAGCAAGTTCCTCACATTCTGAGAACCGTCATGTTATTTACTGAATTCTGAATCTGTGCCAGCATCTCAGCTTAAGCCTTCTCTTTGCCAGACGCTCTGTAGTGGCCACACTCTGGATCAGACTCCCCTTTTTTTCCCCCAACTATAGTTTTGTTGGCGAAAGAAGAAGCCTGAGGCTGGGAGGGGGTATGGCTGTGAGAAAGGGGAAAGTTACATATTTTACAGGATGTGAGGAGGAACAGAGACAGACAGAAGCAGCAGCATAAGTGTGCAGGGCAGACAGTGGCTCAGGGTGGGGAATATGACCTGCTCACACCTGAACGCTAGCTGACATGCTGATGGATATGCTGCAGTCAGTGGAGTCTGGGCGGCTGTAGGAAGCAGCTCTGACGTGGGTCTTATCACACGGTGGTGAGAAGAATGCAAGGCTGAGGCAGCACATATGCTAGGGAAGGAAGCACTGATCAGGCCCAGAATGTGGCACCAGAGTGCTGGCCTGACAGGCTCCATTGATGGAGGGGATGAACTGAAAGTCTGATGGCCTGTCGAATCAAACTTGACTATGAGAAACACATAAAGGCCCTTTTCATCGACTGGTTGCTCCCTAAGTGGGCTGTGGCTGCCATGTCTCATCGGGCTGCTGTGTGAGCATAAATAAATTTGTATAAGTAAATTTGTCATAATTAAACCACAATGCTGAAAATGCTGAGAATATTTGAGATCTTGTCAGAATCCAGTGGCTCAAAATGGAAGAGAATTTTATAACACTAACCAGCCTTATTAATGACAATATGTATTTTTATTATTTATTTTTGTATCTTTTTGTTGTTTTGTTATTTAATCGAAAAAGACACTAAATAAAAATACACTCACCTTCTGCTTCTTTAGGGACACTTGTAAACCTGCTCAGTTAAGCAGTTATCCAGTCAGCCTGATCAGATGGCAGGATCACAAAGCATTAAATCATACAAATGCAGGTCAAGCGGTTCCTTTAATATTTACATCAAACATCAGAATATGAGGAAAACTGTGATCTCTGTGTCTTTAACCATGGCTTGGTTGTTGGTTCCAAAGTTACTAGTTTGAATATTTCAGACAGTGCTGCTCTGCTTGAGACACAACCGTCTCTTAAAATACACAGAATGGTGTGGAAAAACAGAAGACAGTGAGTGAGCAAGCTTTCTGTGGGTGGAAATGTCTAGACCAGGGGTGTCCAAATCCAGTCCTGGAGGGCCAGTGTCCAACACAGTTTGGTGCTTCTTCTCAAACACAGCTGATTTAACTAGTCTGTTAATTACTAGGTTCAGTGGGTGTGTTTAGGTGTTGGTGAATTGCAAACTGTGCTGGTCACTGGCCCTCCAGGACTGGATTTGGACACCTCTGGTATAGACGATCAGAGAGGCAAATGGTCATATTGGTTTGATCTGAAAGGAAGGATCTAGTACTCGTATATAAACTCTACATCTGTAGTGAGAAGAAAAGCATCTAGCATGCACAAAACATTGTGAATGCTGGAGCGGATGGGCTACACTAACAGAGGACCACATCATGATGTTCTCCTATCTGAAAGGAACAGGAATTGGACAAAGACCTGGGATGCAGGATATGGAGGAGCTCCATCTCTAACTCGGTCCCAATAATTCAGCACTGCACGGTTTAACATGGGTTGTCCTTAACACTATTAGTACGGAATTTGGTTTTAGTTTTGGATGTATCTGTTTTAGTTAAACAACAATTATTATGTTTATTCATTTTAAATGGAACAATTTAACATTTGAGCTTAAGAGGCTAAAACTGGCAGCTGATTAATGTTGGCATTAAAGCACACAACCTTCTAATCTTTAACCCAAAACTACTGAACCATCACTTCTAGATCTTTTGTTTTTGCTTTATCAATTTTGGCTTCTAAATTACACTATTATTATTGTTGTTATTGTTATTGCCAACATTATCCAACTCTGATTTATGCTTCATAGATATACTAGAGCTCAGCTTTGCTTGCTTTTCATGTTCACTGAAGTTTGCTGCGCCCTCTTGACTCACTGTACAGTTCAGCCCTTACTGTTAAGGCTTAATTCAGGTTTGTGGAACTCTGTATCCAGTTAGAGATATTAGAAATTATTTAACAATTAGGACACTTTACACATTTTCTCACTCTACAGACAATACAGAGTTGTTTTGTGTTCATGCAAGATCACTGTTTGTTCAGGCTTTTTTGAAGTTGTAATTGTTGGTTGTTGCATCTCTGAATTCTTAAACAGGATTTAAGTTTTTTTTTTTTTTTTTTTTGGCTTTTTCCCAACATGTATGCTTGGGTTTTATTGGTCACTTGGTGTAAACAGTGTTTCCAAATCCCAGCTATCATACCAGCAAACCTTGGACATTCTGCTGCTGACCTGCTAATTCTGCAAACATGACAAAAAGGCTTGTTTAATTTAGAAAAAACGGCACCAAGTGAGAAAAAGGATGGGTACATGACAAAAGCGTTAGTTAGGTATGCCCATGGCGTATGATGGAAAGTAGTGATGAGAAGGAATATATCTAGTTTCTTTATTGCTATTTATTTATTGTATCTGTGCATCTGGTACAAGTTTCACCTTTAGCAAAAGTGACAATTTATGAATATTAGTTTTTTAGTCCTGTTTAGTGCCATTCTAAGTTGATGCACCATTCCTTGTGTAAGTTTTATTTGTCTGTACGTGCAAACATGTACATGGGGCAGTGCCGGGAACGATGCTGAAATCTCCTGGGTGGAGAAAACAGGTGTACGTTGTTAAAGAAACAAGTCAGACCACTCCCATATGCTCTGCGATAAGCAAGAGCAAGCTGAGTAGCCATGCTCAAACACTGCCAATTTTATTAGTTTGCTACTTCAATACTTTGCTTGTGTTTAGAAGTTGGTCTACCTGGCAGAAATCTTTTTAGAGTTCAGCTTCTTGATAAGTAAATTTGTATTTTTACTGAAGAATATTTTGTTAAAAAAAACAACGATCAAACAAATGTGAAACTGATGTCTGACCTCTGTGAGAGGGTTTATTGTCTGCCAGAAAATACATTAATAATCTTGGTAATACAAGTTATTGCATGAAAATATGTATTTGTTTCCCACAGATAATTCTTTTTATATATATATTCTTGTGCCCAAAATATGATGTAAAAATAGCTTTTTTTTAATTAAGATGTAGTTAACACAGAATCAATCTTCTACTAAATGCAGTATTATTTGGAAATTTAACCCTTGTGTAATTTCAACATTCTGCAAACTCTTATTGTCCTAAGGGTCAGACTTGAACCATCCTCACTAAACACTCCAAATAAAGCAGTTTAATTGAAATCTTCATTCAATACAAACTTGACTGAATGTTTGTGGTCACTATAGGAAAACCTGTGAAATTCCAAGTGTTCTCCATTGTTAAACATTGTGTGTGTGTGTGTGTGTGTGTGTGTGTGTTCAATTAATTATTTATTTATTTATTTTTGCTGCTGAAGCAAAGGGAACAGCGATAGCACTAACCCACTAAACCTCCTTTGTGACTGAGGTCAGAAATGGATAATACTTAAGCATCAAGAATGTAAGAACATTAAGCCAGTTTAGACTTTCATCTTTTACCCTCACTCTCGTTTTCTCTGTGTCTTTTCTCATTTTCTCTCACTCCAGGCTAGAACGGTTGGTAGATGTCTTGAGAAAGAAGGTGGGCACTGGCAGTGTCCGTACTGTGATCTGACTGGTTGATGAGCAACTGGAGCAGACGGCCACATCTGGTGACCAGGCTGCTGTGTTTAACTCTGAGCAAACAACTGAAGCCCTTCGTGGGCAAACATGGGCTGGAAGTGATGCTTTCTTTCACCCTCAGCCCTTCACTCCCTTCTCATAACCTCCATATACACTTTTTCACTGTTACAGTCTCTGATTGATGCTCCTGTAATCAACTATTTTAACCAAATCCTGTTTTTGAATTGTTTATTTTATTTAATGTATTGATTTGAGCAGTGTTCAAGCATCTAGTACATTTAATGGACACGGATATTTAATGTGTGATAAAATGGATACAAATCACAGATGAGGTCTTCAAAAAAAAAATTCTGGCCTGTTTTGTGTATTAAATGGTTTGCAGACTAAAATTTACATTTATGCCATTTGTATCAGCTGCACCAGGGTATTTTTTTCTGTACCAGTAAATAAAATGACTTTGTTTTCACGACAGTGATTGATGTAATGATTTATAATGTTATATAATAGTGTTTTTTTTATGCAATTAAAAAAAGAATTCAATGTTTTTAAGTGTAACGTTCATCCTTGTGATGATATTTTTTAGTCAGAGGAGGTTATTGGCATTATCATGGGAAAAAATAAAGGATGTACTACTGTTTTTGTTTTGACAAAAAATAAAAATTGCCTGGTACTTTTTATTAGCAGACAAAATGTATTTTAAAATAAAATGAGTGCTAAGTTTTGTTTTGTTTTATGTGGTCCGTGTGATAAACGCTGAATTTAAATACCTGGTAGGGTTTATACAACAACCTTACATATGATGTTACTGTTGTAAATTATCTTAATTATTTATAACCAATAATAATAATAATAATAATAATAATAGAAATAATTTTTATTTAACTTTTTTTTTTGCAACTCACGTTTTTTGTATGTTGCGCTAATGATCAGCTCTCTTAGAGATCGACATGGCACATACGATGCGCATCTCCAGCCACTGTCACTGACTACTCTTCATTACACCAGGATTGTGGGATAATATGATTGATAACCTAAAAAACGCTGAATTTTCGTTCATTTAATGATCATTTACAAAGATAGGCAGACCAAAGAGATCCCACGACTCCTATCGAAAACTAATCTACTAAACAATTCTATCGAGATGGTTTACATTCCTGGTATTGACAGGATCCCCCTCGTGAGCTCTCCTCAGTCCTCCTGGTCCTTCATCTGAGGTGGCCCGAGTCGCAGGAGCTCGTGTGTGTTTTTGAGCATGATCGATTATGTCCTCAGAAACATGCTGCATGGCCCGACTGAGGTGTGTGAAGCTCTTTTCTCCTAATGCTGTGAGACTCTGCGCGCCGGCTACCGTGCAAGCCAGGAATTCCCGCTCCGGATCTCACCCATTCTACTACAGCTCTTCCTCTCGCCTTAATAAACTGTCCAAAATTTCGTTTTCCTTTAATGCAAACAGAAACTTAGAACCGTTTTTCTGCGGTGTTTATTTTGAACACTGCAGTGATGTGACACAGGAGCACAGTGCTGGGTCTCTACGCGGAGGATCGCGCCAGGGTTTACTCGGGTAGAACTAAACGCAATCCCGATTATCCTCCCTAAAATCGGTAGTATGATGACCGGACTACAAAACAAGTTTTTATACGCTTTAATTAAAACCGTGTTTCGACAGCCTATGCTGAATGACCCTGAGAGAAAAGACTGACTGATCCCGTTGCTATAACGACACGAAATATTTCAAGCCTTTCTCTTTTTAATCCCACCTCCTCTTCTTAGTCAGACATTGCAGGTCACTTATAATCTGCCATCCATTACTTACCTGAATTTAAAACACCGGCTCATTTGCAGTAGGACAAACGAATAATCAAATACGATTTGTATTTTTGTTTGTTTTTTTGTGTCATTTTATTTGGCGGTGCGCAACGAAATCTGATGAAATGGATCTGATGATGGTGCTGAGAGTCAGTGATGCCCTACTCAAACCTGCACGGGACTGATGAACCTCACTGCCCATTTGCCTCTTTGCATTGCGTAATTTGGCGTTAGCCTTAAACTCTGTTTAAAACACCTTTGTATTATTTTTTTTACATATAGGCCTGTAGGAATAAAATAAATGAATCATAAGTTTACATGAAAAACATACAATTACATAAATTTGTGAATTTCGCCTGACTAATGAGTTTAGAATACACAGATCTTATGAACGCCAGCGAGGAGACCACCAACCTGACATGGCTGATGCATATTAGGGGGCCACAAAGCCCTAATAAACTTCTCCAGTATAAAATGTAATGGAAAACCAGCTGCTTCTAAAGCTGATTTCGGATAGGATCTCTCCCTCTTCTCCCTCGCCTTTGAAAGCTTCTTTCATTTTGTGTGTGATTCTGGAGGGGTAATGCTTTGCTCTTTTCGTTGGCCAAGCACAATTGTGTTATTGGAGATAATTAATTCAATCCCCATCAAAAGGTATTAGAAGCGCCTTGGCCCTGTAGTGGCTTTCAAAACTAAGAATGAAAAGACGGAGAAGAAAGGTCTACGGGGAGACCCGCTGATGGTCGCTTCTGAAGGAAAGGGCCCTGCGCATTGTCGCCCAATTTTTTGTCCATAAGGCTGAAGAAAGCTCCACAGCATTTGATGGGGGAACGAGAAATGCCACATGAGTTGGAAAACAAGGCGCTACTGAACTCTCCGTCCTGAACACTGCCTGCTGATAACATATGTTACGCATTAATAAAGCCTGATCTCCTTTACCGTGTGCGTTTCTGTATGGAGGAAGTAAGATAGGAATAATTGACTAATATTACAAATTAAAAAAAATACTGCAATTTTAAACAAAGGATAATAAAACTATTAACCTACTGCTACTACTTGTTTTCATAATAATAATAATTATTATTATTATTATTAGTATTATTATTATTGTTGTTGTTGTTGTTGTTGTTCGCATTTATTATTATTATTATTATTATTATTATTATTATTATTATTATTATACAATTTACGATGTATAGTACAAACATAACCGGTTATGTGCATTTGTGTAGTTGATGTCCATGTTTAAATAAAAATACGGAATAACTAAAAGCTATAAAAAGCCAAAGCTTTTCTCCTTTAAAACTTTTTATCAGTGACAATTTTGTTTTAATGTCGCAGCTGACAATGATATAGGCAGGAGGCTGCTCAGTTGACCACAACACATAGGCTATGATAAAAACATTTTATGTCAAGCTTCTTGAGCGTTGAGTAACTTTTCACTTTGAGAAAGTGTTGTTTACGCGCTTTTCCGAAATATTTAGGCAAAACAACCAAATTTATTTCCCCCCCGCCCTTCTTTTCCAAACAAAATTGATTGCAGCAAGAACATTTATGGTAACCGTTATTTTATCATAGGAACCCCCTATATAACTATAATCCAAAAAGCTGTAGGTAAAATTTAAATATTAATATATAGAATGTTTTATTTTAATGAAGCAAGCTGCAATCGAGCGCTTAATGTTTCTCCTCTGATAACAACATGTATGTATGGAATAAATGTACAATTTGCTGAATACGTTATATGGTTGCTGAGTGTCGGTAGCCAACAACAATTCCAAAAATCATCTAAATGACCTAAAATGAAGAAATGTACAAAAATTACTGTTGATTGTTAGAACACGTTTGTCTTGTCATTGCTTTAGTTATTGGAGTTATCAAGAAGGCAGTGGTTGGTGACATGCATTTGGCCGCACTTAATATAATTAAATTACACACGTAAAAAATGTAAATTCCGGAGTCGTTTCATATGTTATAAATGTGCAAAATCGCTTTTATCATCTAACTCATTCCATTTCATTTGGGAATTTTAAGCCACTTGAAACACTATTATCCCGTCTTATCGGTCCATTACAGCGCATCACTTTAATTTCCTTCTTCTCCATTGTTCTGGTTTTATCTTAGCCTGCTTCAAAGTATTTTGTATAGTTCAGATCTCTATGGCTCTCGGGAGCTTATCAGCAATCGCTTAATATCTTTATAACCTTTAATTTAAGATTGGTTTATCAACAAAGACACCGGGTTATTTTATATTGAAGTGCTCTGGGTAAGTGATTGTTTTGACATGTAAAAAATGTATGATTAGTAAATGCTTAAACACCGGCTTAAAAAAAAATCACTATGCTGTTTACATGTGTAAACTATTTCTCGTTCGGTAACGAAGCACTATGCCGCTTTCACCGCTTCATTTTGGCTCCGGACGTGTAAATAAAATATTCCACTCTGTTTACGCATCAGGGTCTGTTGCACGATGATTAAACTAATTTCATGGTTAGTCAGCCAAAATGCGAGACTACAAAATACCACGATCAAAGTAAAATCTGTTCAGGTTCACGCGCCCGTCATGTAGGTTACGCTTGACAAAAAGATGATTGGCCTCCCTATGATATTGTTAAAAAATCTCATTTAAAGAGCGAGCAGAGCTTTTATGATGAGAAGCTTTGAGGCTGCGCTTGTGTTAGACTTGGATTTTCTCTTGGTCTTTTACCAACACACAGATTCGGCCAGTGTGCACTTCTGTGTAGAGACACATCATCAAATAAATGCTTTAACAGCTATAATGCATTTATAACAGCATTTTATTTTAATTGGATTATTGGTTTGTAAATAATGTTTACTTACTTTAGCTATATATTTATTCTAATCATGAGATCTCTATTTTGAGATAGAGAAAAGGGGTCCTTGCACTTGCTATTATTTGCCGCATATTCCTAATGACCAAACTAAGCCTTAAAAGTAACTCAACCTTTAAAAAGGCTAAAAATAAAAACACAACTATCTAACAGACAATAATAATTAAATACATAAAACAAAAAAACGAAACGGCACATGCAGGTTAATAAAAATGCCCCTATAATTTCCTTAAATCCCAAGATATTAAATCCGGCGTCTCCGACTTCTCCACATATATTTTGGCAAAATATCCAAGAGTTTCTAAATATAAACATGCAACGAAACACTAACTAGCGTAATTAGGAAATAACGTGTTTTATTCGCAATTCATTTTCACGTTTGATTAACTTATTTCAGTACAAGTTTGGGATTAAAATGTTTTCATCAAACGAGGTAAATAAAAACCCAAAAGAGAACAAGTAAAATGACAACATCCAAATACATCTGCAACAGACAGTTAACTTTGCTTTTTAGCTGCAGCACACATTCCACAAGACCATAAGTGACCTTCATTTGTACACATTGTAACACATAGGACATATTGGTTTGGGGGAGTACATTATTTTACAAGCTCAAAATCGTTTTAAATACACTAGCAATTATTTATAGGTGGGTAATACACTCATTCAAGGAAACACTTTACAATATTTTATTATACACATTACATTACACATTATTATACTTTAAAGCAACAGTCCTTAATGCACAGGGTGCATGCAAAAATAAAATAAAGTTTATCTGTCCGCAATTGTTGAGTGCAGTAAATTATAAGACCAAACTAAGAAGTGTTAAGAACTGGCCTTGAATACACACCTTGGTAGTAAGACGCCTCTAAAGCCGAGGGGTCCATGCTCGCTCTTCCGGCCATAGAAGCACTGCCGAGAGGCAGGCTGGAAGACATACCTGAGCCATAAGATGAATATTGCAACGCTTGTTCATATGCTTTCAAGTCCAGTTTGTGCTGTTGCTCCGAGGAGGACATTAAATTATTGATGGAAAACGGGTGGTTGAAAGAGTAATGGGGGTCTCCCTTTAGGTGCAGCTGAGACTCGTGGGCCATAGAGTGTGGGGGCAAAGAGAGAGAGGAGAGAGCTGTGGCGGAGTTGGCCACGGGGTGTAGGCCTATCTGTGGGCCACTGCTCTTTAGTTCAGTGTTGCTACTGCCATTTCTGTGGTCCAAGCTCTGAGGACTTGACTGGTTTGCGCTGGTTTTGGAGTTGGAGTCCACAGGCCCGGTCTTTGTGTTTGTGCTGTCACTTGACGGCGAACCTGACCCGTTCTGCTCCTTCCTTCCATCAGGCCCTTTACTTCCGACAAGCTTTTTATCACACTTGAAACGCTTCTGTCTGCGGAGGTAACAGCCATTCTCAAACATATTTCCAGAGTCAGGATGCAGGGTCCAGTAAGAGCCTTTCCCCGGCTTATCTGGTGACCTAGACACTTTGACAAAGCAGTCATTGAAAGACAGCGAATGTCTGATGGAGTTTTGCCACCTTTGTTGGTTTTGACGGTAATATGGAAAAAGATCCATTATCCACTGATAGATCTCACTAAGCGTGAGCATCTTGCTGGGTGACTGCTGGATAGCCATAGTAATAAGTGATATGTAAGAGTAAGGAGGCTTAGCGTGCGGATAACTTCTTCTGAAAGTCTTGTTGTCCCGTGCTCTATTAAGGTTAGGCTGGCCGTATGTCATAGGGCTCAGAGTGGGACTGATGCTTGAGTACGGGTTTAGTGCGTTCATAGACGTGTGCTGAGCTGAAATTGCATTCATATTGGTGGGACTAAGCGCGGTGCCCATGGTCGAGACCCCACCGCCCATTCCGTTCATTGCGCTGCTTGCGCTCGACTGCATCCCCGCCATAGTTCCTGGGCTTAGTCCAGCGCCGAGAGCAGGGTTCGCATAGGACATGTTAAAAGAACTGGAGGTCATATTCCCACTGGTGGACATACTCATATAACTGTTCATACTGTTCATAGAAGTCAATCCAGCATTCATGCTGCTGTTCGTCATGGGCGAATACACCTGAAACAAAACAAAACGCACACATTATTATTATTATTATTATTATTATTATTATTATTATTATTATTATGTAGATAATTTTGAGATTTTAAATTTGTCACAGGTTGTACAACGCATGTATTACGAAAACACAACCGTAAACGCGTGTATATTTTACACGAACTTTAATTATTATTCAATATTTGTATATATAGAGAGAATATATATTGTGTATATATAGATATACTCTGTATATTGTTCCTCCACACAGACAAAAAGAAGAAAAGCTTTACACTAAGCAAGCATGATGACCAATAAAAAATAACTATTAAAAAATACCATTAGAAGGCCTACATTAAAAATACTGTAATGTATTAAGTAAAATAAGCAAATTGATAAATAAATAAAAGTATTCCAAAGATAATATAATTATACATTATTTAAAAATCATTATAAAAAACGTAATATTCATTACTATTCAGTCATTGATGTTTAAACGTGCTTCAAATAGAAAAAAAGTTTGAAAATAAGTTTCAGATTTTTATATAAACCTATAATTTTTTATATGTTTCAGAATGTATATATACATTCACTTGAAATTCTATTTAAGTATACTTCAGCCGATCACATTTCCAGTGATTGCATTAAGCAGTAACGCGCAGCGGGAACACTACCGCCACCACGCGGGACAGCCGACCTCATAGCTTTACCTTCAGATCAATCAACAACATTGTAATTTTTAGGGATACAAGTACTCTTAAGCAATTTGTCAAGAAAGAACCCTCGCCTATATTATACACTGTACCGTAGTCCTGTGTCAATTTATTGCATGTAAATGCAAAGTTTTAAAACTACTTCTCATCACCCACGTTAAAATACACAGTTCCCACAATACTAATCGCACGTACCTCCTGTGCATCGGTGTAATAGCTACTCCAGTCAGGAGTTTCGTGTCCTTCCATTTTCACTGCACCCAGCATTACGGTGGAAATGTGCAGGTCGTCAACATGCAGGACTCAGACCTGGGGGGTTTACTGATTGTTCGAGCAGACGGTGTGCAGTCAGTGCTGACGGGTTTTTGCGCGACGTTGTTGGATAAAGTGAGGAACAGTCGCGAGCGCGGTGACTTGAGCGCGCGGTAGATCTTCCCCTCGCTGTTACGTAGAGAGCGGGACAGCCCACTGACACGCGCTCATTTGCCTATTCCTCTTTCCCCACATAGACCAAAACAGTTCTTGCCCAGTTTCGATAGAAATCGTTGATTAAGTTGATAACAAAACAAAATGCATCAACATAAATTCTAGAAAGAGAAATAAAAGCAGAAAATGCATAAGCACGAAAAGCTATAGGCCAAAATGAGATTAATTATAACATACAAACATACAGTAGATTATTTTAATAAACACCTGCACAGTCTTTCATTTATGTAACGATCGTGTAATAGTATATAATGAATGAAATAATGAAAAAAAAAACATGGACTTAAGTACTATGCTCAGTGCTTTAAGTGACTAAGGGTAATTTCGCGTGACCTATACAGGGTAAAGTTGAAAGAGCTCGTGCAGCACACTCCCTCCCCACCCGCACGCGCACGGAGAAATCCAGCGCTGCACTTCCAACTGTACACCTGTTAATGAGCGAATAACAACACTGATCAGCCACTTACATCGGATTATCCCTGAGTGATCTCTAACGTAATTGCAGCACAAATCGATTTTTCACGGGGCGAAACGAAAGGACTATTGAAGCAGAGATAAACGTTGTTTTTTTAGGGGAGAGGGAGAGAGGTTCAAATACGAAATTAAAAAATCTCTGAGCCATGAATAAAACAGTTTTCTGTAATTAAATTGTATTAAATGACTTCATTAAGTGGTGCGAATTGAAGCAGTGCCATTGTATGTCTTATTTTTATATGCATAATATTTAATTTATGATACAATGCAATTATTGTTGACATAAGCCATTTTTGTTAAATGATTTTATGTAGTGTATACACGCTTTTGCATTTGTTTATACAGTACGTAATATAGGCCTATGGATGCGTCATATTTTGACAGCATCATATAGGCGAATTAACGAAAGTAAAAAGATTATATTTGTAGATTTACATCAATAAATAAAACAATTTTTAATAATAATTATTTAAAAAATCTATTAAATGACTCATATGACTTTGCAGGACAATCCTAAAGGTCTGAGACTGGAGCTTTTTGCAGTGCGAGTTGATGCATATAGTGGTTTAAAAAAATGTTTACGCAAGGCTAAGATTTAAGATTGGTTGCATTTTGAGCATTTAGCCTATAGGTATCCTAAGTTTGCGCCGGCGTTGGGGAAACAGTTTAAGTCGCGAAGTTAAAATGTGGCTCACACAAAAACTACCTATACCAGAGAGTTTGTAAATTAATGCCAAATGAGTCTAACAGCAGACTATCTGTAACTGGTCATTGCTATTACCATACGCGGTCAGTATACCGTTAATGAAACATGCAGAGGGATCTGAAATGTATACACACTTTATGCCCTTTAAAAAAAAAAAGAAAAAAAAAGTCGATTTGAATTATGGCAGCGATGTGTAGTTTTATGTTTCCTCTAAAGATGTCAGTAGTCGCACCATCGTTGATATTATTATGTGATCATAAGAAGAGAAGTATATATTTTTCATCTTGTAGTGAGTATACATTTTTTGTGCCCATCTGTATTTTTTATGAACAATTTTCCATATTCATAGAGCCCCATATGAAACCCGTGCTTCTCAGTGTGGGGTCCTTGAGTGTGTACCTATGTCTAATAAGTGATGTTAAATATTTTATTCTCATACGAACCGTTGGATTATATTCACAAATGAATCAAATGCTGCAATTGTGAGAATGCCTAAAGATGATGTCGGTGGTTAAGGTGTTGGACTGCTGATCAGAAAGTCCCCGGGTTAAGCACCAGTGGCGCCGAGCTGCCACTGTTGGGCCCTTGAGCAAGGTCCTTTAACTCAACTGCTCAGATACAATCGTGCGTCGAATCGGCAACCCAACCCTGTAAAGAACTGCCACTGAAACGACGGATACATCTCGAGGTATTCGACATCTCCAGGGGGAGAATTTGTCACAGATTTGCCGGCTGATGGCACGAGGACAGACTAACCCACCTACCCTATATATATATAAACGTAAATATATTAATAATAATATAATTGAATATTTTGTTTGCGTTTGTACGCACTGGACAAACATTCAGTTAGTAAGTCCTGTTTAATACCTGGTTGCATGTACCAGACATTTAAAAAGGACATCCTGAAGGCTGATACGTTAGTCTACCGTGCCTTATTTTTATCTTGCCTCCTGCTGCCAGGACTTTAAGACAGGTGTTTCTGTTTATTCTTTGGGTGGTTCCCCTCAAACACATAATGTCAAACTTATGTATGTTGAAGTTAGATCGTGTGATTCTTCCTATGATTGGCACAGTGGATATCATTCCTGTCTCAGTGTTCACATGGGTTTTCTCTGGGTTTACCAGTTTCACCTGGTTTCACCAGTTGCTTCCTGTGTTCCCAGGATAGGCCATGGACCCACGGAATAAAGATAAAGGAATTGTTTGTTCTGTCTCCCTTTTCCTTTTCATTTCTAGAACTTCACAAGGGAAATCTGACAACTTTTTCTCACGGTTGCTTATTTGTTTCAACAGCTAACAATGCTAGTTATAAAGTGCAACCAGTGTCCTGAGATGTTCGCTGAAAACATCACTAACACTGCCTTCAAATGCCACTTATTTTTGCTTTGTATATTATGGAGAACTTATCCTACTGATGATTTTATACCAAATTCGATTGATCGAAAAACTCCAAAACCTGTAACATTGTAAAACTATAAACATAAAGCCACAATTTCATGCCCAATCAGATAATGTGCAAATTTGTCAACCAAATACATTTCTACATCAGAAGAATTTTTTTAAAAGACCTCATCATCATAATTTTCAAAAGCTACATTTGCATCCCGTTCACTTATTTAATAGCTGTAACTGTTCTTACCAGCAGAGGGAGCCCCAGAGACGCTTAAAATGTTAAAAGAGAAAAAAAGTGGAATATGGATTTCTTCTTTCTGTACAGCTTCTGGAGGAATTAGGAGCGCTTAAAAAAGAGAAGAAACTCATGGTGACATATTTCTTATAAGAACTGTAAGTGCTGAAAAGGTTTTATATTTATTGAAAATCTTCAGTGTTTTACAATTAGTTTGAATTAATTCATCAGTTAATATATGTTCATATTTACTGCTGAACTATAAAAATATATATTTTTAATGTGAACAAAACAAAATATATTTGATTGGTGGAATACTGCAAAATCTACTAAGTAACAGTTGAGTTACTACTGACAATAAATTACATCTCAATCACTCATCATCTGTACTGCTTTGTCCTGTATACAGGGTTGTGGGGGGCTGGAGCCTATCCCAGGAGGCACTGATGGGGTGCCAATCCATCAATGGGCACACACATAAACACACACTCACATGCTCATTCACACATTATGCTCCATTTTGGTTAGTCTAATATGTGTCTATGGGAGGAAACCAGAGTACCTGGAGGAAACCCACAGAGTACCTGGAGGAAACTCCATGCACACAAACCCGAGGCAGGAATCGAACCCAAACCCTGTAGGTGCAAGACAATAGTGTTAACCACTAAACTACAGTGCTGCTTTAAAATGCATCTAAATGAAAATAAGCATATCTGAAAATACATTTCTGTTATTTCAATATTATTAAAATATTAATAATCACACTGGTAATGACCATTGTCAGAGAAAAGCAGCAGTTTGTTTTTAATCAATCATTTTGTCAAACTTTGTCAAACTAATTCTAATGAACATTTGTAAACATAAAATAGTTATAAAATACACCGCCTTGACAAAAAGTCCCAGAATCTAATGTATTTTTCATTGATTATGTCATGTGTTCATCATTGCATAATTTTCAGAAGAAAAAAAATGCAACATTTATTTATTTTGCAGAGTATTTATTTTTCTTTTCACCAAGATTTTGTATTGATGAGGTGAGAGTGGAACCACTCTGTAAAGTCTGCTCCAAGACTTTCTGTGGGATTAAGGTCAAGACTTAGTGGTGGCAACTCATGTGTAAAAAATATAATCATACTCCCAGAATCACAGTTAAAATCTTGCCCAATTCCAGTAATTTCAGTGATGGCTTTAGTTGTTTTCTTTGCTTGATGCATGTGACTTTATGGCAGGATTAAACATGTCTGCTTTGAGTTTATAGTAGGTTTGTCTAGAATGTTAAAGGATTGCTAAAGAATGTTCAGGAAGTCATTCTTTTGCTATCTGGGTGCATAGCACAGAGTAAAGTGGCATTCAAAATGATTGGCACCTTTCATAATAAAAGAACAAAAAAAGCATTGCATATAACAAATATTAAAAAGAGGTAACCATTTCCAGTTCAGCAATAAGAGCCACTGTTTATATACCATTATTCTAAGGTCATTCTATTTATCCATTATATCTATCCTAAGAATACCTCTAACAACATTTTTTTTTTTTGGGCAAAAAACACTTGACATCCTTGGGGAATATTTAAAGTAAATGCAACCAAATTGACATTCTTGTAGAACCTTTTTATTTTCATTTGCCCTAAATCTCCAGGAAGTTGTTTCCATGTCCCACTGATATTCACTGATATTTTCTTATATTCTTATATTTTAAATATGAGGGTGTGAACATATAAAATTTGTTTGTCATTTATTACCTTTCTGTTAAAAGCTAACAAATTTCGCTACAAATTAGAAAGTTGGTTGTTGACCTCCACAAACCAAATAATATAAACAGAAATACAACATCATTAAAAGTAACAAAGGTCCTAACAAACCATAAAAATGTTTCACACACAAAAAAAGGAAAAAACAAAACATGTTCTGCATGGAACCAGAGTGGATGGAGATACTTCTACAGATGTTTGCAACTTTAGGAGGAAGTTGTAAAAATCTCCAGAGAGTTACATTTGTTTCTGTTTAATATGCTTAACTAAAATTTTTTAAACACTTTATATTAGCTTTTTATTATTAAAAATATGTTTTAAAAAAGATTCTTACGGAATATGTATAAGTCACTCACTCATCATCTATACTCCTTTATCCAAACAGAGACTTAGGGCATGAGACAGGGTACACTGCAATTCATTGCAGAACACACACACACACACACACACACACACACACACACACACACACACACACACACACACACACACACACACACACACACACACACACACACATATACAATTGCCAATTTGGGAACACCAATTAGTCTAATCTGCATGTCTTTGGACTGTGGGAGGAAAGCAGAGCACCTGGAGGAAACCCACCAAGCCCAGGGAGAACATGCAAAATCCATGCACACAGACAGGAGGCAGGAGTCAAACCTGGACACTGGAGGTGCAAGGCGATAGTGGTAACCACTTAGCCACCATGGCATTTTAATGTTTAGTGAATTCAATGTTATGAATTATTTTATTTGAAAATCCTAGACTGAATCTGTGAAAAGCTTATCTTTTTATTTCTATGAATAGGCATTTCACTCTTCAAATGTGCCCATAAAACATTTATTTGTACCCCAGTAGTATCTGAAAGTGACAGGATAAAAAAGTTAAAAGTTAATTGTGTTTATCTGCTTCGTTTGGTATTAAACAAGAAATTCTATGTGCTTTACCATATAGTCTTATTCATAACTCTTCATTTAACAGTATGTTATATTTCTTGTCCCTCCCCATTGACAGTGTATAGAGAGGGAGGCCTCTGGCTCAGATGAAGTCTCATTTTAGGCACCTGAGGTAATAATTAGGTTGTCATCATCTCCCTTGGGGCCATTTAACAGGCACTGACACAACAAGTAATTACCCTTCACCTCCCCCTTCAGCTGAGTGCCCCGTCAGCCTGGAGCCTGCAACCTTACTTACTCTCCTCTTAGTAATTCAAATTCAAAAGCTCATTCAAATCATTCCAGGATTTACTACCTGCAACTGAAGAACTGGACTCCACTCCCCTTTCTCGAGAAATTATCTCTAAAACGAGTGCCTTTTAATGACTAGCTTCTTTCAGTTTGCAAAGTGTCATTGAAAAATTCACTGTTGGATGCAGCTGAGAGGTTTTAAATGAGGGCAAACTCCCTCTAAGTTAGATGGATAGAGAATGGGTTAGAAGTTGCCATTCACAGCTTAGGAATGCTTCTTTTCAGAGAAACCAGGGTCGATGACTCTGGCATGACCTTCCAGGCCTGTCACTGAGGCTTATCCATGCCATATAGAGGTGATAAATCTGTGACATGCCAAAGAAAATAGATAAATTTGTTGCTGTCAGTGGAGCAGGACGAGGTGACGGGTCCTCTCCTGCCTGACCTGCACAATGAGCCCACACACAGAGGTAGGCGCAGTTTCACCCTGCCCTGTCTCCAGTTCAAACAGTGGTTAGGAGTTATGGAGCAGTCAATCTGTGTAAACAGACAAATAAATCATCAGCTTTGCCATAGTCCAGAGACTAGTAAAGCAACAACTGCAGTTGTCAGATCGAACTCTCTGAAGTTTGATATTAGTAATGAATATTCCAATACCAGCTGGCTTTATGGCCCACAACATCAGAAGCACTTTGTTTGCAGAGCTGATGAGTTATTTTAGTGTGGAACATCTTGTTTCTCTGGAAGCACACTGTGCTTCAGTTTCACTATACATACATAAAAGCATGGAAGTACATTAAATAATTTGCTGTCAGTACCTTTTGTGTTCTAATGTACATGTGACTGGTGGATGATTATATGATCCATCAGTTCTGTATTTCTGCACCACTTTGTTCTGCTAGGTCTATGATGCTCATAGCAGCTTCTCAGTTTTACCAACAGAGGCCAGCATTCAGGGACCTGGATATCCAGTCTCAAACTAAGATGCACAACACAATGTTTTCACCACTTTTTGGCTTAATCCTGAGGCTGTACAACTCACCTTTCCAGATTAGAGATCTTTTCAGAGATCTTTTCAGATTATCCATGATGCCAAGATCTGCAGGTTAGGCTAACTGACGTTCCCAAATTGCCCATTGTGTGAGTGAGTGTGTGTGCCCTGCGATGGATTGGCACCCTGTACCCTGCTTTGTGCCCTAAGCCTCCTAGGATAGGCCCCAGGTCCCCGTGATCCCCAATACAGGATAAAGTGGTATAAACGATGACTGACACATTCTGAAAATGATACAAGGTTAAAATGTATATGACCATATCCTGTATCATCTACTGTATGTTGATCCCTTGCTGAAGATTTTGCTGTGCAGTGCAGTTTCAAGACACTTCAGGACATTCCACTTCTCTACAAGCTTTTCTGATGCATGGAGAAGAATAGGGCACACGGGTGTGAAAAGAATCTTCATGCAGTGCCATCAAATGCTCTAGCAGACTGGAATAGCAGATGGTTAAGCCACTAGATCACAGTGTGGATGAGCATCTCTGCCCTGATCCCAGAAAAAAAAAAAACATTGCAATATGATAGAGTAATCAAAGAATAGTCTGAAATGAGGCCTCAGTAGAAGGCATAAGCTCCATATAGTTAGTAAAAATGGAGCTAAAAATGGTGAGCTAATTTGATAAAATTTACTGCGCATATGTAACCATGGAACACTGTTTTAGGTTAGATTAACATAGATTAGTACCTAACATGGCTAGGCAGCAAGTTGAAAATCTTTGCTAATTGTAAAAATTACAAATGTACAGAAATTAAAGGATGTTTTCAAGCAAAACAACTTAACTGTTTTTGTTTTTTTAAGTAATCGAACAGATTTAGCGTTTAAATTATATGTAAAATTAAAACATGACATTTTCCTCAGTTAAAAAAAGTTGCTTTTTATGTTTTAATTATTGGGTACATTTGGACTGCATTTGACTTCCAATTTGTATTTGAGTAAGATTTATATATTAAGATCTTTATATTTACTTAAGTATAAATTCTCAGTACTTTGTCTACCCCTGGTGGACATACTGTACATTAAGTATCCCTAATCTATAACCAGTGTATTGTGGAAACCATATTTTGAACAAAAATGAACTATTAATTTAAACAGTAATGTTTACAAATACTAGAATACTATGAATACTGAATTAAGTCATTTCTTATTATTATAATAGTTATTTTCTCTGTGGTGTGGATTGTATCAAGTCACTAGGTGGCATCAGAGACACATACAACTTTATATACAGTAATTGCATCTTGTAAGCCTGTGCAATGCAGGGGAAAGGGATTTGTCATACTCTGTAGAGCAGAACAGATTTCAAGACTTTACATTAATGTCAAGGTTTCTAGCACTTTAAGCACAAAGTCCATGAAAGACTTCAGAAATGGCTGATAAGGTGGAGGAGGTGTGCTAAAACTGTGCAGTACAAGAGCCCAATATTTATATATGTGACAGGAAATTAAACAACAAACTGCATTATATGTTAATGCATTTTGCTTTATTTTCTAATCAATCTGACAACCAGATCTATGTACATATTCTAATGAAAGTGTTGATGAACTTCACATAGGTACTGAAAATGGATGGATATTGCCTCAGCACACTAAATTGCACCCCTTATAACATTTGTGCCACTCAGTGCCATTTCACTCCTTCACTGAACTGATGGCTACAGTGATTCCAAAGCTAGGTCTATGCTGATCTTTTGCCTAGTTTTTACAGTGCCTTGTTTTTTTCAGAGCATCAGAGAGAGAGAGAGAGAGAGAGAGAGAGAGAGAGAGAGAGAGAGAGAGAGAGAGAGAGAGAGATGGCATTAGCAACAACTCACCATACATTATAAAAAGAATTCAGCAGAAGCTGGGTCATAGATTGCCAGATAAGCTACAGATTTATTTTCAGCAGCTGAAAGAGGATAAAGTGGATAATTATTTTGTGGTGGGTTGGGGAGCCATACAGAAACTTTATAATGCACTCCTTTAGGCTATGAGGGCAAGACAAGTGTCTTTCTAGTTGGCTACATTTCTCTTTGAAATCCTTGTAACAATAAGTGATTATTGTGTTTCTGAGTGATGACGCATGGTAAATGTAAGCAACTTAAAATGGGAATACCAAATTACTCTCTCTCTCACTTGGTTCAATCTAAGCAGGATCGTGTCCTAGTTGTGCGGGTTGATTTAAAGTGGTGACAGTGGATTTTCAGTCACTGTGAATTACATTTTTTTGAGTCTCACTTATCACAGATGAAAGTGCATGCCACCATAATTAATTATATGAGACAGTATGAGACTTTGTGTGCTCATGTGCATCAGAAATGCAAAAGAAAGACTCAGAAAGAAATGCATGAACCCTGTTTACACAATGATCTATACACATCTTTGGTTTGGTTTGAACGTTTCGACACAGTACATTCCCCAGTGTTGATTTAACACTTTCAGAGTTTGAGTCCAACTGGACTCATATAAACACTACAGAGTGGTAATTCAACATTGTAAGTGATAATTCAATCCTGGGGGGATTTACTGTGTATGTATGAGGTTTATTTTTATATACAGTGCAGGTTCTTTCCTTAGCTGAGTGAGTGTGTAAAAATTCAGAATGGTTTGTCTGTCTTCTCTCTACTCTTTTTTCCATTAAGCAAAATGATCACAGCGACCGTATTTGAAATGTCTAAGTTTGGGACACCTGTTTAAATTCAGCTATTTTTAAATTGCCATACACATCAGGATGATAAGCTACACTATGAATTTTGTCGCAGATACAGATTACAGGGCCACGATTATTCGATAAAATACAAAGTGAAAAATGGCAGAACTGATTAAAATAATCTTCACTCTGTTGCTGAAAGTATGGTATCAAATGATTTGTTTATACATAGAGACCTGGACTGAAACTAAGTGTACTCTATGGCTGCTTTTCTTTTCTAAAGGATGGGAGCTAAAAATATGTGCTGTATTATGTGCAGCATTTCCCAGGTTTGTTATTTATAAAGTCTGCACTTTATGTTGAGGCAGATACAGATGGACAGGAATTATGATGCTATAAAAAATATTAAGCAATGGTAAAAGGGCACTGTACATAATAAGATCTAAATGCCAAGCCAGGGCTTATTACAAAGTAAGCTGTTACTACATGTTATTGCTCATTATATAATAGATTTTTAGCCATGAAATTTTTTTAAATCATTGGCAGGGACAAATAATTTCTATGTATAGTCAACAAAAATCCTTAAATCATCCGTATCATAATTTAATGTGCTAATGAAATGCTGAAGAATATGCTTCATAAACACCTCTCTGTTAAATCTGAATGTCCTTCATGAAAGTATCATTTTTAATCTTATTACATGGCAAACATCAGAATACAATGTGCAACATAGAGAAATAAAGGCATTGATTCACTGCTGGGGTGTCACCTGCATCCTCCTCCAGTGTTTAACAACAAACTGCCTCTGAATATCTTTACAATCTGCTTCATCGTCTAATCGTCTCATTGTCTATACCATTTTATTTTGTATACTGGGTCGTGGAGCGGGGGGAGGTGGTGGGGTACACCCTGGATGGCAATCGCTCTCAAGGCACACACACACTCACATGCTCACTCACACACTATGGGCAATTTGGAAATGCCAGTTATCCTAATCTGCATGTTTTTGGACTGTGGGAGGAAACCGGAGTACCCACAGGAAACCCACAAAGCACAGTGAAAACACGCACACAAACCCAATCAAACCTGGACCCTGGCAATTCTGCTAAAATGTCTAAAATGTCTAAAATTGTGTAGTAATATTTACAGTTTCATTCCAGAACTAAAAGGAAGCAAATCTTGCAGTTAACCTAAGAAGTTGAAACAAAGTCATACCCTGTTATAGCACTGCATAATTTTTTAATAATATAAATAAAATGAGCGATATGTCTTTGGAACACAGCCCTCATCTCATACGCCACAAAAGAAAAATATTAACTTGAAGTGGGTAAAATGATTTTAGTAAGGATATATAAGGAAGAATATCTGGAACTTTGATTGATATGATTGCTGAAAGAGTTGCTACTATACATTGATGGAGGACTTTGGCAATCTTTACTCCATGCTGTACACTGTTTTGTCCAGAATGCAGTTCTAGGCTTGTTTTTGTTCCAACAGGCAGACATCCAGTATTTCCTGTAGAACGTTGGCAATGCCATTGACTTCCTGGTGGCAGCACTCAGCCTGACCCTCCCATCCTTATCCTATCAGGAAAAAACACATTAAGGCACACAACATTTATGCAATAGTTGTGACATTTTATACATTTACTAAGTAATTTAAAATGCTGTATACATATATAATGAAATGTACTGTATATGTTTCAAAATAAAGCTTAACTTAAAGGATATTGGACGATATCCACATTGGATATTCCTTTATCATTCCTATCTCTGTCAGCATGACAGTTGTGTCTTTCAACTGTAAATATGATATCAATGCCATTTGATGCTAACGTTGCACCCTGTAATAATCTGCATTGCCTTTAGCTTTGATTACACAGGAAATTCATCATAACATTGGTTTGACAAACTTACAGTATGCAATGTCCCAACATTTATTTCCACTCAGAGTTGCATTATTGTTGGTCAAGATCTTGTTCTGATAACAAGAGAGTCAAAGCAATCCTTCTCCAGCACATCTCAAAGACTTTTAATGGAGGATCAGGACTTTCTGTTGGCCAATTTATGTTTGAAAATGATTCCTTGTGTTGCTACCAGAATCTCTCTTTCACAGGAAGGACTTCAAAGAAAGATGTTAGTTCAAAAACTATATACAGATAAATATCATACTCAGAATGTCACATTTTAGTTTTCTGTAACTCTGTTTAAAAAAAAAATAAATAAATAAAGGTATATATGTTTGTGCTGTAGACCATCCACCTACTGCATGGGCATGTTTTGGAAAAAGATAAAAAACAGCAAATTCATATGTGAAGACACAAGCTCATTATTGAACCCAAAACCTTACAATTTTGAGGTGGCAGAACTGTATCAGGAAACACATACTGTATCAGTGTTCACAAATGCTTTGAAACAGTGTTAATGAACAATAAAGAAATTCGCCACATGTTCAGGAGGCAGGATGTGACTGTGATACTGTGAAACTGCTGAAAACAATTTAAAATGTGTTTTCTGTCTTCTCTTTACAAATTTTCATTGCTTCTCATACTCTCTTATGAATGCAGTGAAAAGACTTACAGAGCCCGAGGCCTAGAACGCTGCATACAAATTGTTTGAATAACACTTGATTAATAGTGATGTTCTTTCTGAACTCTGCATTTTGTTATTCTAATAAGAACATCATCTATTCTCAATGCGCGGCCTTCAGCGCATTCACGATCCATTCAGTGTCAGCAACTGATCACCATTTCAAAGGCACAAGAATTCCAACATGGATATAGAGCAGCTATAATCAGCCTGCTATCAGAATAACTAACAACGCAATTCAATATGACCCGCATGCATGCATGTTAGGAGGCATTTCTCAATAGCCCGCCATGTAGGACTTGCTTGGTCTGCCTGAATTCATTGCTCAGTAATGAAAGAAATCAGCATGGATCTAGAATGCAAACATATTTCTAGCAGCATGTGCACCACCAACATGGAGTGCAAAATAGGTTTTAACGATCATTTTGTCAAAGTTTTTGGGACTAGGTTTAACATATCAAGGACATAATGTGGCACAGAGTATACAGAAATAATGTTATTGTGTGTTTCGAAGCGATGAGGAGGCTGTCACTGTTTTCATGGATAATTTACTTTAATAAAATACGGTTATGATCAAATGTTAGTACGCCCACTTTCTAATTTTGTGTTTTTGTGTAAAAACATAACAAAAGCTTTTCTTTTTACTTGTAAATAATCTATCTCACTGTAGAATGATGAAGTCCAAATTGTTTGGAAATGGATTCTGAACCCTTTCCAGATTGATATGCAGCGACAATGGTGTCTCTAAGACCATTTCTGATGTCTTTCCTTCTTGGCATTGTGGTAATACACACCTGAATGCTCCAGACCAGCAAACTGCCAAAACTTCTGTTTTTTTTTAAAGGTCTGCACATCTGCTGATAATCATTTTATCAAGAACTGATGATTACCAAATAAATCCTCTTAAATCATTTAGAAGCAGTAAGAGGGTACTTAGTATTGTCCATGTGTTTTTTTTTCTCTTTTGGCATCATTTTTGTTAAATAAAGAATTGTTTAACATTGTTTCATTGTTTAATAAGTTATATGTTGTTCAACTGTTTATTCAATGGTATTTGCAATTTGCTAAGACCCACTACAATCAGATAATTGTTATTATGTTTTCACACAAAAACACATAGGAATAAAAGAGGGAGTACTAACTTTTGAACATGATTTATATGTATGTAGAGGGCAAGGTCAGTTTTAAACGAAAGCTATATCCTCTGATTAAAATGTGAGAACCTTGGGACACTGACATGGGCACGTTATGTTATCTTGGGAGCTTAAAATGAAAATCTTGCTCTGTTATTGCAGAACATAGACGTCAACATCCTTATCAGATTTATTGGGCCTTTAATATATGCCTCGAGGAGCCATTCTGCCAATGAAAAATCTGTGACTTATGGGGAGATAACAGCAATTTCAACCTGAGAGACATTCAAAATGAATTGCCCTGCACATAGTGGAGCACTGATCGAATCACTTTTAATTCATTTTGAGTTTCAACTGCAGTTTCGCGTATTACAGGGCACATTTGTCTGTGTAATATGACACAGGTGTTTGTGCAGTGCAGATAAGGTTTACATGTAGTCCATGTAGAGGCCTGGTTATGTGTAAGCGGAACCTGCGTAGTAAAATAACACTAAGTAAACTTTCAGCACAAGCAAGGGGCAGAGGGGTTCATACTGTACATTAAAGCATATCATAGTATTTTATATATTTGTGGATTTCACTCTGACTTATTTGCACACAAACACTTGTTTACACACTACAGCTAGCCTAATCTGCATGTCTTTGGACTGTGAGAAGGAACCCACCAAGAACATGGAGAGCATGCAAACTTCACACGCACACAGGCCCGAGAAGAAATCGAACCCTCGCTACTGCAGGTGCAAGGCCATAGTGGTAACCACTAGGCCTCCATGCCACCATTTGTGCATTTCATCAATCCTGTTATCCAGGCATGGCAGCATGGTGTGGCAGTGGATATCATTATCACCTCAGAGCCACAGGGTCAAATCTTGAAATGGGTTTGGCATGTTCTCTTTTTTTGAGGGGAAAATTCTCTCAACATTCAAGTGTGAGACCCTGACATGCCACTGGGCTTCAGAGATGTGAATCAGAGAGAAACCCGTGAAGTAAACATATCATGGTAACATTGTGGGTAGATGTAGATACTTTTGTAGACTTTGTGGGACAGAGAAGGTTGTGATACAGTTTGACTTCCTTTCCAGAATGTGTACATGTCTCCTCAATTTAGTGACACATGTTTATTAGTTCTAGGCAGACAACTGGGTTCTGAGCAAATTTCCCCCATAAGAAATAATGGAAACCCATTCATATTCAAACTCATATTCATTCCACAACCCAAAAATATTCATATAAAAATAATTCATACAAAATATAATGAAAAAATAAAACAAATTAATCTGCACTTTACCTTTGAATTGAAACGAATCCCTATGGAGCAGTGTTTCTGTTAGTGTGTGTGTGTGTGTGTGTGTGTGTGTGTGTGTGTGTGTGTGTGTGTGTGTGTGTGTGTGTGTGTGTGTGTGTGTGTGTG
>JAAGKR010008009.1:10945-33507 GCA_011419295.1 Clarias macrocephalus | reverse complement strand
ATTATGATTTCTATGTTTACTAATTACAGGGGACGAAGAAGGAAACTCTGAGGATCAGGAAGACATTGATGATGATGTGATTCTGGCAGGTCTCTCTGCTGAAGAGCTGAAACAGCTCCAGAATGAGATGGAAGTAATTGTTCCTGATGAGAGAGTGCCTGTAGGAATGCGACAGAAAGACCAGACTGATAAACCCCCAACAGGCTCATTTGACCATAGATCACTAGTGGACTACTTGTACTGGGAGAGACAATCTAATCGTTTGCTAGAAGAAGAAAGAATCCCTACAACCCTGCTCCCCAGCCAGGTAAGTCAGCGCCTTTCTCAAAAAATTATAGGTTTGGACATTCTGTAAAGGTTTTCACTATTTTTATTTTGTGATACTATTTTTATATTTCATTTATTATTATTTTTATAATAGAAATAATAATGTAGTTCTGCAGGAGCAAATTTTTTGTTTGTTTGTTTCAAATGTTAAGAAAAAGATTATTTGCACACTCCAGTTAAAATCCATATATGTTTTTGCAGGCAAGACAACCAATCCAAACAAATAGATTATCTAAATTGTCATAGTATAATTTAAGGTGTGTTGATTGATTCACAACTCATGCATTGAGTAACCATGCAAGTAAACAGCATCTTAGCAGCACAGTAACTCAAGAGTGGACTTAAACACACACACACACACACGCACACACACACACACACACACACACACACACACACACACACACACACACACACATTATGAGCAATTTGGGAATGGCAGTTAGTTTAATCTGCATGTCTTTAGATTGTTGGAGGAAACTGGATTACTCAGAGGAAACCCACCAAGCTTGGGGAGAACATACTGTACAAACTAAACAGACTCGTTGTGGGAATCAAACCACTATGACATTGTATGTCTTGGCTTACTGACGCTTTAAGAAATTTCCCCACTGTGAGACGAATAAAGCTATATCTTATCTTATCTTCCCAAATAAAAAAAGTATGCTAAGTATATTAAATCCTAGCATGCCAAAGCATACTTAAGTGTACTTGCACCAGACTAATGATTAGTATACTTGAGGTTTGCTATTTTGAAACAACTAATTTTGTACTAAATGCATTTAAGTTGTATTAAAATTTTACAAAAGCACAATTTTAAGTGTATTAAGTATACGTGTGCTAAAGTGGAACAACTTAGTACACTTAAAGTATATGACTGTTTATGTACTAACGTACATACCTGACACAGTAATTAATTATAGGTACAATACGGTAATTTTTATTGTGTTACAAAAAACACAAGTAATATACCATGAATATATCCTTATTGCAGTAGTAACCTGCTTCTGGCCAAATCCAAAAAAAAAATACACTTTATGGTAAAGGCATTACCAGACTACCCAATCTATACACAACTTCGGCACAGACTTTACACCTGATGCCCTTACTGAGAAAATCTTCCAATTTTTTTTTTTTACCCACTTTAGTGTATTACAAATATATTCAAATCTTCTATAGTACATTGCAAATATACTAACAAAACGTTGTACCATCAGTTAATATCTAAAAAGTATACTAACATCATGCTTTTATCAAATTTGGAATTAAACTTTAAACATACTTCAAAATAATTTTATTATAGTACACTTTCTAAAAAATATTATAGGAAAATAAACTTTAAGTGAAAGTTTAGTCTAATTTCCAAAGCACATTATTTAAACTTTGTTGTTGTTTTTTTAAATTGGTATATTTTTTTAAAAATATGCTCAAAATAACAATTGTAGAAATGTACAGAAAGTATATTTGATATACTGTATATTTAATATACAGTAGTCTCAGTATATTTTCAGTTAGATTTTGTAAGGATTTCTTGTTTTTTGGTAGACCCCCTTTGGTCTACTCAGTGTCCCGCCCATATTCTGCTGACCCGCCTGAGCTCAGGGAAGCCCTCAATGAAACACACAAGTCAGTGCTCAGTGAGATTTTCAAAGTATATATATGCACACGCACACAAAAGCACCAAAAGGAGGGTGCAGGAGCGTTTACATCTGGTCTGCAATGTTTTTAAAAGATAACGTGGAGAAGAACAGAAGCTTGGGAGCAGTTCTGCAATTAGGAGCCTCCAACGGTTTTACGACTCTGAACATAGATTATGCTAAGGAATGTGTTTGCTGATAGCGCAGCATGTCGAGGTTAAAGAAAGAAAACACTCTGGTCTCATGCACACAGAGTATCATGAAACTCACTAAAAATGAAACATTCCCTACAGAATTAAATGTACTTATTCATATGTACTTATTTATGCTTATATAAAGTGCACTACTCTCTCGTGTACGCGCGCTCTCGAACTCGTTTTTGCATGCTGAAAATCACTTTTGCGCGTTCAAGATCATTTATGTGTTTGAAGTCTTCTGTGCGCTCACTCTCATAAAGGTACACTTGCACAAACTATTCCAGCCAACCAGAGACTGGAATCGGCGCAACACCAGCCAATCAGAAACTGGAGACTGGCCGGTTCGGAATGTTTGATTGGCTCCCCAGTTCTTCCGCTCCTAGTTTGAATTCACAGCTGGTTTTTATTAGGTCGTTTGTAATTAAGAACATAGTTTAAACTATAGAATTTATTGTCTAATGTGTTATTGCTAAATCTTATGTACTTTGCTTCTGGTATAATGCTCCATAGCTTTCGATCTGTTTTCAGAGTCTCTGTAACAGCTAGAATCAACACACCAAGTTTAAACTAATACTGTACCTGTATATTCTAATACTAATATCTGTCTTTGTTTAGACAACAGTTAAAATTTTTGTTTGTGTGTTTAAGACAATCTAACGTTTTGTTGCACAAATAAACTATAGTACTGTTTTTTTTTTTTTTTGTAACCTTGTGCAAATGAAATCTGTTGAACTCATGAATAAAATCTGCCTCATAATAACTGATGTAATGTGTTTCAAAAACATAGTGTAGAAAATGCATTCAGCATGTGTGAATTATCCTAGACACCTTTAGTGTACTGGTAACACATTTGCAATACAGTGTTATAGAAGACGTGTGTACTATATTATATAATAAAATATATTTGTATCAACCACACAATGTACTTTTTTAGTACTTGGAATTGGCCAGAAGTATAAGAGCATGCTACTGCTGCAATAAGAATATATTCAGAGTATACAGTATTACTCATATTTGTAAAGCAGTAAAAATTGCTGTAATGTACTTATAATACATTAAATATATACTTTAATTTAATTAATTACTGTCAGGTATGTACGTTAGTGCACACAAAGCTATATACTTTAAGCGTACTAAGTATTAAAAATATTTAAATAGTTCCACTTTAGCACACAGAAGTATACTTAATAGACTTAAAATTGTGCTTTTTGTACAATTTAATTAAAACTTAAATGCACTTAATACAAAATTAGTTGTTCCAAAATAGCAAAATTCAAGTATACTCGTCATTAGTCTGGAGCAAGTACACTAAAGTATGCTTTGGCATGCTAGAATTTAATATATTTAGCATACTTTTTTTTTCTTTTTTTTTACTTGGGCAGGCTTGGGACAGGCAACCACCGAGAGCAGGTCTTGAACCCAGATCCTCAGACTCCTCCAAATCAACAATCTAGCTCCTCAACCAACAGACTCAACTCTCCCTTTCATTGCTGTTAATAACCATGACGAGGCAGATTTTATTCATGAGTTCAACAGATTTCATTTGTACACGGTTACAAAAAACAAACAAACAAACAAAAACAGTACTATAGTTTCTATAGTCTTCACCAAAACTTCAGGTTGTCTCACAAACACTCACATATATACAGTTGTCTGAACAAAGCCAGGCATTAGTATTGGAATTTTAGTATTATACAATATTAGTATTGTGAGACAGATTCAACTCGCAAAAACAAGTTTGTGCACGTCCGAGAGAGAGATTGCACTAAATATGAGCATGAATAATTGTTCATTGGCCACTATGCATAAGGGTTTCGTCATGCATTTCCTTTCTTACCCTAATGCGCTCATCACTCTGGAATCACTATCCAGGGTGACTATCCTTCCAGGTGGTGATAATGTGTTGAAGCATCCCAATAGTTTGAGCCTTCTGAAATGGTGACTTTTTAGAACAGCAATTATATATTCTTTATTTTAATATATTTAATATTGTTACTTTGATCAATACTATTTATACATTATATCATGCATGACCAAAAACATAATGGTTGTAAATATTTTTTTCACCAACAGAAAAAAAGGGAGGAAGAGCTGAAGAATTCAGTAAAAGAAGATATAAATATTGAAGCAGAATATGTGAATGAGGAGATGGTAGAAGATGCTGAGATAGGGGATGATAAAGGAGTAATTGAAGAGGTACATGACATTGAAGAAGTAAATGACAAAGTGGAGGATGTAAAAGTTGGTGAAAATGATCAAAAAAGCTGGCCAATAAAAACAGAACCTCAAGAAAGTTGCATTATTAAGAATGCCAGCTCTCAGCCAGCACCAAATTTCTCTGATTCACAGCAAGAGAAGGAATCGCACAGAACTGAATTAAATGAGGATGAATCATCAATAACTGAAAGTAAGCAACCTGATCAGATTCAGCTTAAGCCTCTTTCCTCAGCGTATGAGAACTGGGTTCCTAACAAAGAAGAGAGAGTCATAGCCAAGTTGAAAATCCCAAAACTTGCACTTGGTGATGGTTTGATTAAAAAAACTGCAAGGCCATCTGGGAATGATACAAATCTGGAAAGCACTCTGGACAAAATCCGCAATCATAACTCCTCTGTCACTGAGATTAACCTAAACAATATTGAAAATATTCCTAAAGAAATGCTCTTAGACTACATTGAGGCACTGAAGAAGAACAAACATGTGAGAACCTTCAGCATTGCAAACACAGGTGCAGATGAAAATGTGGCATTTTCTCTGGCCAACATGCTGCGAGAGAACAGGAGCATCACAACACTGAACATTGAATCCAACTTCATTACAGGAAAAGGTATAATTGCCATTATGCGCTGTCTACAGTTCAATGAGACTTTGACAGAACTTCGGTTCCATAATCAAAGGCATATGTTGGGCCATCATGCAGAGATGGAAGTGGCACGTCTCCTGAAAGCCAACAACACGCTGCTTAAGATTGGCTACCATTTTGAGCTTCCTGGGCCTCGGATGGTGGTCACCAACTTGCTCACTAGGAACCTTGACCAGCAGCGACGAAAAAGAAAGGAAGAGCAAAGGCTTCAGCAAATAAAAGAGCAAAGTCAGATCATGCAGGTATATGAGAGCAACCTGAACTTGCCACCTGGTTTGCTGGAAATGTTAGGAGGATATATTCCTGGAATGGAACTTCTGTGCACTCCTCATAGTCCTCAGCATCTTTCACAAAGCTCTCCAGAACCCGCTGTTGTATCAAAACCATGTCATCAGCTACATAAGACGCAGAACCTCAGTCGACAATATCCACCCAGTTTAGACTCAGAATCCAGCAATATGTTAAAAGATGTGAAGCTTAAGAAAATTCCTAAACGCTGTGACCCACTCCTGGATTTAAATAAAAAAGAAGAGAAAAGAGTTGGGAGGGCTAATATTCAGTTACGAAGCACTCCCAAGCAGACAAACAGAGCAAGCGAAGGCTCTCTGGATGACAGAGCCAACCTGAAAGATATGATAAAGTCACTGAAACCAGTTCCTCGAAGACGGCAGCCACCAAAAGTAGACCTAACACCACGTGACTTACTCCTCAATGAAATTAGACAGAGCAATGTGGCCTACCTAAAAGCGGTAAGTGCAGTTAAGGATTCGCAAATTAGATATCACCTACACATTTCAAGGAACACAGATACAAAATTTCTAAAGTGGCTAAAGTGAAGTTTATAGTGAATAGTTGAGAAGATAAACAAAAGACTAGTTGCTTATATTAAAACAAATATGTAGCCGCAATTATTGAGGTTCAAGCACAATTTTGCAAAATTACATAAAACAATAAACAGTTTATAGGTAAACCTTTTCAAGTCTGTTAGGATTGCTAAAATTTAAATATGAAATGTCATAAATTGTACAAAATTTTGTTAGAACTAGTTTGCACAATTGCATGGACCTACCATAGTCATAGCACAAGCTTGAAGAGGTCACTGTGAGAACTTAATTGACATAGCAATAACGCATTGACATCCCAATAACAACTCAGCCAGAACTCCATTCAATCTTTTGCTTTTAGTATGTTAATGAAGTCTCAAAGAGGTGTCAGTCATGTCATTACCTGGTCAATGTCCTTAACATGTCCTTATTAAGTTCTTCCTGTATCTTGCTTGGACCATGTTTTTATTAGAAAAAATAAAAAACTCACACCCGACATGGTGTAACTTGGAGACAATACTACATCCTTACTGGTTTCAAGTTGTACAGTACTTGTCTTTATGTTTTATGTTTTTATTGCGTTCACCCAATTTTTGGGGGACATAGTGGGAGTGTGGCTCAGTGTGACAGCCCCCCTAACATTCTGTTATGAAGCTCTCACAAGCAGACAAACACAGCATCATTCAGGCCAACCTGAAAGATCAAGCGACTAAAGTAGAACTAACATAACTTGACTTACTCCTCAATAAAATTAAACAGAGCTTTTTGGCCTATCTAAAAGTTATAAGTGCAGTTAAGAATTTTCAAATCAGGACTTAAATTATAAGAACTACTGTAAATATTCATTTCAAAGAGCCTTGATACAAATTACCACATCACAATAATGGAGGTAGGAGTTGCATTAGCACTAGGGCTTAACTTCTAAGTGTCTGAAATAGTAAATGAAGTTTGGCTTGAATAGTGAAATGATAAACCAAACAACTAAATGTTTATTGGGAAACAAATACTTATACAAAAGCAGTAATTATTGAAGTCTAAGCACCTCACTATCTTGCCAAATTACATAAAAAATGAAAAGCTTTTAGATGAACATATTTTTCTGTGGAGATTTCTCACAAATTTTAAATGAAATGTCTGAAATTCTAAGAAATGTTGATACAAGCCATTTAGCTGACGACAGGGATGTGATTGTGAGGACTGGATTTCTAGAATCCGTTTGCAAATGTAGGTTTTGCTTACTATGTAAATGATCAAGGAGAGTCATGGTTTTTAGGTGGAACCATACTTAGTTTCATGTATCTTTGAGAAGACCATATGGCACCATCTTCTTCAGCAATGCAGCCCACCGAGCTCCTAGTAATCCTCCAAGGGACCTCTTAACTTGCCAGCTCCCTCACTGTCTGCTTTCTGTTATTCGCGTGTAGGAGGGCAGAGATGTACAACAGGCCTGCTTGGGGTAACTATCATGTCATTTGTGCAATTTGCCGAAAAACATCCGATGTAAAAATCTTAGCACTTTATTCACTGATGAACCTGGCCACAGACAATAACTGTTTGTTGCCGATTAATTCAAGTGATTGCAGTCACAGGCCATCACAGAAAAACTTGTGGTGTATATGCAGTTGAAAGTTTCCTTTTTGTGAATATTAATTAGAAGCATTCTCGGTTTTCACATGCATCCCAAGGAAGACTACATGATCCAGAGATCAGAAAGGATCAGGACCACGAGCCACATGACAGAAGTCCTTTATTTTATCCACTGTGTTTATTAAAAATAGAAACAATTTGAAAGCAGATAAAAATAAATATAGTTGCAAGCAACTATATAAAAATAATAGTAATAAATATAGTTGCAAGCAACGATGATGGCCCAAGCACCCTGTGCCATCACCACCCCGGGCGCACCACACAACCTGTGTGTTATTCAAGTGTGTCAAGACCTCGAAAAAGCCATCGCCACCCGGTTGCACCGCACAACGTGCACACATCACACACTATACAGGGATAATGTCAGTTTGGGCCCTAAATATTTGTTGAGTGCGTTTGTGTGTGTGTGTGTGTGTGTGTGTGTGTGTGTGTGTGTGTGTGTGTGTGTGTGTGTGTGTGTGTGTGTGTGTGTGTGTGTGTGTGTGTGTGTGTGTGTATGAGGGTTAGTGTGTGAGGCTTAATGTGTGTGAGAGTGAGGGAGAGAGGTGTGTGATGAGTAAATGTATGGGTGTGAATGTGTGTGTTATTTTGTGTGTGATGTGTGTGTGCGACATGTGACTTGTTAGTATGTGTGGGTGTGTGAGACAGAGATGTGAGTGTTAAAATTTGTGATGTGTGATATACATGAGTATGAGTGTGTTTGTGTATACGTGCGTGTGTGTGAGTGTGAGACTGTTAACATTGTGATATAATTCTTTGTGCATTTGTGTGCGTTGTGAGAGGGAGGTGTATGTGCATGAGTGTTAACATTCGTAATGTTTGTGTATGTATGTGTGAATGTGTGTAATGTGTGTGTGTGTGAGATGTGTTTGTGTGTTTGAGTGTTAACATTTGTGATGTGTATGTGTGTACAATAGGCCGCAGACGCTGAAAGAAAAGCATCACACTGCGATGTTCCTGAATGGGATGTCACTGAACATGATGTCACTGACCGTGTCACTCAATATAATGTCACTCAATATAATGGAACACAGAAAGTTATTAATCATTTTTCGGCGTACGTTTAAGACATTATCATGGCTGACCCGTTTGGGATATCAAAAATCCCTCCGCAATGTCTTTAGATCACATCGGCCCGATCTGGTAGAGATTGTATAAATTCTCTAGGAGGAGTATATCAGAAACCATCGGGTGCGTTTTTGGGAACAACTGGCCCACCTAATAAAAGCGTCACACTATGATGTAATGCAATGTGATGTCACGCAATAATATGTCACATATTGAGCTTGTTAAGATTACTATTATGACAGGATATCTTATAAAAATACAGGATATAATTATATAACTAAGGACGTTATAAGTGCCATAAATTTGAGACCCCGCCACAGCTGAACAAATTCACAATTTCAATTTCAATGTCTTGAGAGCCTCTAGGACTGGTTTGATCGTATAAATTCCCTAGGAGGAGTATGTCAAATTCCATTGGGTGCGTTTTGCAAACAACCCAAAATAACTGACTTCCTGTTGATTCGATCCCATGCCACGCAAGTGAAATTTGTTCAGCTCAATAAGATCTAGAAATGTACCGAGTTTCACATGCACACATGCAAGTGTGTATGTGCTATGCAGCATAATTTCAGATGAAGTCTTTGCGAGACCCAGGGCCCAGACACTCAGACATCCTAATGGTAGCAGATTCCAACCTGTGTGCTGTTTGATGACGTTTCGAGCATGTTAAGACCTCCAAAAATAACTGGATTAAAAAATATATAAATTAATGAATGAATAATAATAATAATAATAATAATAATATAGTTGCAAGCAATGACGGCCCCTAAGCACCCTGTGCCATCGCCACCCCAGGCGCACCGCACAACCTGTGTGTTATTCAAGTGTGTCAAGACCTCGAAAAAACCATCACCACCCGGTTGCACCGCACAACCTGCACACATCACACACTATACAGGGCTAATGTCAGTTTGGGCCCTAAATATTTGTTGAGTGCATTAGTGCATGTGTGTGAGAGTGAGGGAGAGGTGTGTGACATGTGGATGTGTCATTCTGTGTATGACGAGTAAATGTGTGGATGTGAGTCTGTGTGTTAACATGAGTGATGTGTGTGGGTATGTGACACAGATGTGAGTGTGTAAGTGTTATAATTTGTGATGTGTGATATACATGAGTATGAGTGTGTGTGTATTTGTGCGTCTGTGTGAGTGTGAGACTGTTAACATTGTGATATAAGTGTGTTTGCGTGTGTGTGCGTCGTGAGAGAGGTGTGTGTGTGTGTGTGTGCATCGTGAGAGAGGGGTGTGTGGGTGTGCGTATGAGTGTTAACATTTGTAATGTGTGTGTATGTATGTGTGTGTTAGTGTGTGCGCGTGTGTGTGTGCATGTGCTTGTGTGTGTGTTAACATTTGTGATTTGTACGTGTGTTCAATAGGCCACAGATGTTGGAAAATAAGCCTCACACTGTGATGTCACTGAACGTGTCACTGAATATAATGTCACTCAATATAATGTCAAACAGAAAGTTATTAATCATTTTTTGGTGTAAGTTTAACACATTATCACGGCTGGCCCGTTTGAGATATCGAAAATCCCTCCACAATTTTGCATCCTCAATGTCTTTAGATCTCTTCAGCCCGGTTTGGTGGCGATCATATAAATTACCTAGGAGGAGTATATAAATATCCATCGGATGCGTTTTTGCAAATGACCCAAAATAACTGGCCCCCTGTTGAGTTGAGCCCAAGTTGTTTGGCTCAATGAGCTCTAAATGTGTCCCGAGTTTCGTGTGCCTACGTGAAAGTGTCTATAAGCTATACAGCTAAATCTTGTGTGGGGGGCCCCTTGGGGCCCCGGGCCACGAGACTCTTAGGCATCCTGATGGCAGCAGATTTCAACCTGTCTGCCAAGTTTCATGAGTTTTTGAGCATGTTAAGACCCCAGAAAACTCCAAAAGGATGGGGAAATAAAAGAATCCTTCGGAAAACCAGAGGGTCCTGCGCACCTTATAGTGCTTGGGCCCTTGGGCCCTAATAATAATAATCCTTGGAAGAACAGTGGAACAATCCTTCCAACACTCTATGATGTAATAGGCCTGATGTCATAGTGCTTGGGCTCTAATAAAACGTAAACAATCAACAAACCGAGCCATACACAAACTAATAATATAACACTAAAATAATTATTATAAAAAAAAGTCTGTATATAAAGAACCTACATATAAGGGAAATTTGCTTATACCACACTAATATACAGTAACCTTGTGGCTTCTTGTGTATTTTTTTCCAGTTATAACAGAACACTAGCAGTGTCATGCTGTGTGTTTCCACTGATCAGACAGGCTGGTTATCAGACAACTGTCACTGGTTATAAATAGCTACGACACCAACACAGTGGGAATGTTTCTGTGTTGCCAATGACATTGGGGCTCTGCTTAGGTTTAGAAAAGCATCTATGGACAGCTCGCCAAATCCCATTAACTATTCTTGGAACTAACGCATATGTTCCCTGTTAAATACTCTTGAGCGGACATGACCATGACAACGCAGGTAAAGTTTTGTGTAAAAGTCAAGTATGATAGTCTGAGGAGGTGTATGCTAAGTAATGTAATATATTGTTCTAAATAGCTATGACCAACTCTTATAAAGCCTTCTTATAAAGAATAATCTGATCCCCTACCAGAACCCACATCCACTATATCGGGATGATTATACGGATGATTATTATGACCTTAAGTCATCTGAATCTATAAAGTAGGGGTTACTAACAGGCGGACCGTGATCGGGGTCCTGTATGGACCTATAATAAATCATTTTAAGAGGCAGTTCATTTTTATCCGGCGCAGCTTTTCCCGTATTTACGGTACTGGTTTAGCAGACCTGGAAACACACAGACCAATTGAATGCGAGTAAATGCGTGATGCTACACAGCCAATCAAATCTGTGCATTCCAGGTGGCAAAAAACACTACAGAGAAATAAAGCAGTACAAGAGATGAGAGATGAGTGCACAAATTCCCCCCTGTGACATATAATGGTTAAGGTACTCCCCACTGAAACAGGAAGTGCTCACAGTTGAATTCCCTGCTATGGTAACTTCCATAGGACCTTTGAAACTGAACCGTGAAACTGAACTGTGGATCCCATTGTCATAGACACATGGGGGTGGTCATTTTACTCAGACAACCAATCAGTCTCTCAGGATCATAAGTGTGAAATTGTCAAGTCACACCCTAGCAACCACTTTAGAGCACCTTACCCACTGATCCCATAGACTTTCATTATAAAAGGCCCAGAGACCCGAGTTTTGCCACGGCAAGCACCAGTCTAGTTTTAATTGTTCCTGCTCTCTGGGAATGGTGTTGAATGTATGTGGATACAGCATTCTAGACTGGATAATTCACTTGTGAAACAGAGCTCGTTTGCTCATGAAAGGCTGTGCACCAATCCTGTTAACGTTTAGCTTGAGGACCTTTAAGGACCTTATTTAAGGATAAATTATAAGGTGTTATAGCTGATAAATTAATTTCACATAGTTTATATAGTTTCATTTTGACAGCTAAGACCACCTCCAAACTTTAAGAATAAAACACGCCTCGGAATATAAGAGTTAATAAACATTTTAAAAAAATAAAACTTCCTTACACCAAATGCTTTAAGTGCCTGAAATAGATGGGCAATATTGTCAAAAGCTTTTTCTTGATCTAGATCCGCATTCAGCATTCTTTCTCTGTTATGATGCGATTCTGCTTGTCTCAGATACACCATATGGTCCTGAGATTTTGTTGTTCTAAAAAGGTTTATTTAAAAAAAATAATACAGTAGGAGCATCCATGTCATGGAGATGTAATGTCTGATAATGGCTGGTTTGGCTTGTTTGTGAAGGAAGAAGTTTAAAGTTTTGTTTCCTTTCTGCCAGTAGACTGCATATTCCATTATCATTCATACTAATCATGTGTTTCTATTAGGATTCTTTCTGTTCAAGCACTTTGATAGTGCCCTTTATTTTAACTTTTCATAAAACCACACACCCTAAAGCATTTTTGTATTAAAATGCTAGTGCGATGTGTGCTTATTTGTGACAGACATGATAGGTCGACATTTTGTAGTATGTAAAGCCCATGGGGATAATAGCTGTAGCTGTAGCAACATGGTTTCCATCTGGCTTATTTTCCCTATAATATTTTGGACATTATCCTGGATAGCTCAGTGGTTAAGGCATTAGACTATGGTTCGGGAGGTCCCAGGTTGTCCCCTTGGGCAAGGCCCTCAACTGCTCACATATATAGCAAAAGACTAATGTAAGTTGCTTTGGATGAGGGCATCTGCTAAATGTTTATGGGTCTATGGGTTTATGTTTAAGAGATTACTGATAAAGCTCTATGTGGTAGTTGATGTGAATGTATGTTTAATGTGCATCACTGTGCGTACATTATTAATACCACACACAAATGATCATTATAAATAACTGTAATGCCTCATCCTCTACCAGTTACCTGAGGTTGATGTATGTAGTTGTTTTTAATCTTCATTTAATGCTGCATACTCATTCTGTTTAATCCAGGTTTCTGTTAAACACATTATATCAAAGTCCTGATCTGTGATAGTTTCAATAACAGTAAGCACTTTGCATTTGAGAGATCTAATATTTATTAGTGTTATCTTACGATCAGAGCTGCTGGCTGCGTATTCAGTGTGTTCTGAATTTGTGTGAATTCGCTATATTAATTAAATTACTAAAACAGACTTTCTGAGTCTTTCTAAATTTTTGTTTAGCTCAGGGAACAGACAAAGTCTCAATCTGATGAACCCTGAGTTATTCTCGCTAACCTCTGACTGAAAAATGCGTTTATCATTAGCTCCAGGATATATCACTATCTTTGAGAACTTATGCTGGCCCTGAGATTACCTGCAATGTCCGATGCCCTGGCTCACGGGATACACCAAAAGGCTAGCGCCCCTAAAGGCCTAGATAATTTCACAAGCCTCAGTATAGAGTCTCCAGAGCTCTTTTAGGTTTCTCAGCAGTTGCTTCACTGAGGAGAGCACACCTGATGAGGTGTGCCAGAGAAGATGTCCTCCGGTGGGCTAGCCTTAGGGTGAGCTTTGGCTGAGCGATTATGCCTCGGAGTCATCACCCGCTCACACCACTATGAGGGATGCCAGGGCCGGGCACTTGGTATCTCCGCCTATGGCACCCAAGCTTTCCGCTACAGAAATAACACAGCTCTTCTGTTCTTTAACCGTCTCCAAAGAATGGATGTGCTCCTTTAACTCTACTAATAATTAATACACACCTATCATAAATAAAGAATGTCTAAACATCTTGCACTCCCCACATTGAACACACTGAATATTAGCCATTACAACATACCCTAATTTGGAGTTTTGTTGTTACACAGCAACAATATACATGTTAGTTATGCAGCATCAGCAAAGTCTCTCCCAGGCAACGAGCAGAGCAGACTGGGGTTATTTTAAAGATTAAGCTATGTTAAAGAAGCACAAAGAAATGGGCAATATTGAGGACCATATACGCAATGGTTGGCCAAGGAAGCATGCAGCAGGTGAAAGACACATCATGCTCACTTCAGCAGTGCCATCACCAAAGATCTGCCAGGAAACCAAGTACACTACCAGGAAACCAACCATCTATTGTCTGGACAAGTCTGGCCAGAAGTGGTCTTCATGGCCCAAAAGCTACCTCCAACCTGGAAACAAGGCTAAGTGACACAGCTATGCACAAAAACATAGCAACTAGGGTGCAGAAAAATGGCAGCAGGTGCTCTGGACTGATGAGTCAACATTTTAAATATATAATTATTTGTCAGTAGCAGCAGGCAGGTTGTTTGTTGAGCTAGAGAGCAGTACAACAATTAGGTGTCTGCAGGCAACAGTGAAGCATGGTGTAGGTTTGGGGTGTATTTCTGCAAATCCAGCTGGAGATTTGGTCAGGATTAGTGGTGTCCTCAATGCTGAGAAATATAGGCAGATACTTATCCATCATGCAGTACCTTCAGTGAGATGTATGAAGGATTACAATCGCAAACATATAGCCAATGACATAAAGAACTACAGTGAGTGTAGAGAAGAACAAGGAGTCCAGAAAGTGATGGTTTGGCCCCACAGAGTCCTGATCTCTACATCTTGGAGTCGCTCTGAGGTTACATAAAAAGACCAAGGGATTTGCGGCAGCCTACATAGACAGATTTCCATTTTTGAAAGCGTTCTTACTACTAAGACACTGTCGTGCTGAAAGTCTATTTATTAGTTTTTGTGAAATCCAGGAATTCTGCACATTTCAAAATAAAGATTTTAAGAAATATTTGTTATTTTGTGTACAGTGAAATTTTACTCATAAACACGGCAATATGATAATGAAAAAAATCTCAAGTGTATGACAAACTCCCACCCTTTTGTAACAATGGATAAATCACTCTGTGTTTGTGGTAAATGAAGTATGCAATTTAGTATCAGTAATATGTTCATTGAGATTTGTTACTTAGTGAGAAACTGCAGATTAGATCAAGGAAAAAAGTCTTGAGGTTTTTGCAAACAAAACTTATAAACAACACAAAAACTTTACTTTTCAATACACAAATGAATCAGTCATCAAAGCGTCTTGAACAAAGTTATATAGAGGTTTTCAAATTAAATGTTTTGTTATAGCAACATTTTTAGGCCATTGTAAAATATTTTACCAAATATAACATTTATCACTTTTTGCTATCAAAATGTTCATATGAACATAGGAGAGGCCAATAAATAAATACCAATAAATAGGTAGCGATTAACATTAATGTATTAAATGTTCCCATTTTAGAATACTGAAGATGCTAATGTGGTTTGTTTAAAATGTATTTGATTTATGCACCATACTGAAAATATGTCTACTTTATAATCCACAGGTCCCTCTTCCCAAAGCTCTGGAATCAACAGAAACCAGTCTTTTATGAGGACAACATGCTTTAAGAATGACTGCATTTTACATTTAATGCTGTTTTGATCACAATGTGGCTTATTTGTCAACCATTCATTAGCATTATGTTACCTGCATGAAATCCACAGGTATATCCACACATAACAGCCTGTTTATATATTTTTATACATTTCCCTTATATACATTTATTAAGTATTTTTTTGCTCACTGTTTTCATATTCACACTTTTTGGCAATTGATTGAATTTAATTACAATGAATTTAATTTCTCAAGTTCATTAGGGTCATTTGGATAGGAACTTAGGATGTGATTTAAATAATGATTAAAATATACATTATAATGTGTAACATGAGTATTTCTACTTTTGCCTACTAAAATGTTTATTCATCTGAAGCTGTATTTACATCCAGACACCAAAAAATTATTATTATTTTTTTTTTATATGCTTCAATATATTTTAAAACTGGAATACTGCTCCCAATGTTTTTAAACTTTGCGCTATGGCATATATATACATATAGTAATATAAAGAGAGAGAATATTTTTTATACACAAATGTATTCACTTTATCTTGCCAGAACTGCTGTCTCCTTTGGGCAAAACAAATGGGATTAATTTTGCATTTGTTCAACAAATTCAATCAAAGTATCTGCAAGCATATAGCATGTGGGTGTTGTTATGCCACAACGTGGAACATATACCTGTTTTTTGAGCCATGTTGCAATATGTACATTAGAATTCTACCAGTCTTCCTGTTTGCCCTGCCTGATATGTTTATGGATGCTCTCCTCACTATAAAAATGCTGATCCAGATTCCAGTGTTCCCTTTTCAGTTCAATATAATTGCTATATTGACATCATTCTGATTATATGTGAGACTCTTAGACTCTTACACTGTAAGAGAGCCACTAAAAGGTTTGGTTATTAACTTTATATCCTGTTGCCAGTTGGGGTCACAGTGACTTACTGTGTGCCTATGCCCTGTCACTTGTCTATTTATACATTTGATTCTGTAGTTTGGATTTATACAGTACCACACTCCCTTATTACATGCCAGCATATATTCATTGACATTCTCTTGCAAGTTTAAGATTTCAAACATTTAATATGATGGATATTTTGACATGCTAATAAAAATGATTGCTATGTGCCTATGCCCCATCATTTAACACACGTTATGTTTAATACACATTGTATCATGTATTTAGGAATATTTGGAATGTGTACATTTTTTAAAGGACTGTTGAAGGATGTTTTTTTTTTTAAATAAAAAACTCAACACTTAGCGTAACATTACTGTAGTTAGATTGTCTTGTAAGATAATCTAAGCACCTTAACACTGCCATATCTGTTTGATTGTACAAGTTGCACATTAACAATGGACAATGTCACAAAAAACAGCATTACAGACATTGCAGACATAAAAAATAGATAAAAATGTATAAATTTATAGCTTTATCAACTTATTAATCACTTTTTTATTTACAAAATTACAAAATAGCATTTTCAGTCCTAAAATGATGACAGCAATTGCAGATTTATGCCATTGTATAGTGTTTATCAAAAATGCTGTCCAAAGCCATTTTCATGGTTTCCAAGTGGAGCATAGTCTCGTATCTTTAGGCAGAAAAAATGGGGGCATCAGAAGCACTTCTAGGGAGCAGAAGGGATCAGGATCACTGGTATCTCAGGAATGCCATCTGTAGCTCGAGAGTTAGGCGTGCTCATTGTCACATACTGTAAATATGAAGTCAGGTAGGGTTCATAATTCATCCCAAATCAAGAAATGTCACTCGATTCTCAAATGTATTTAGTACTAACCCTAACCCTACATATAATCTGATTAACAAATTCATTTATTACCCCAAATAAATGTAACTCGACTGAAAAATTTATTTTGTGACCAAATTATAAGTGCCACGGAAATTCACAACTGTATTTTATGATTACATTTATTTATCGACTGATGAATTTGCATTTACAAACCACACAGTACCACACTCAACATCCCTGCTTTTGTGTTTGGATTTTTGAGACTTCCCTGATGTGGTCAGATTCCCTTGAATTTACGTTCATATGATTAGCTGAAATTGTAGGAGATGTGACAGGCTGCATGGAATGCCCTTTTGACTATATACAGTATATATATATTGTATATACGTATTGTATGCTGTATATATGCACGTTTGTACACACCTCCTCCTTTAGTATTTTCTTTATTTTTATTATTTTCAACATCCAAACTATGAAAGAGCACACAGGGACTATCTGACCATTTTAATTCATACACCTTCACATTCCATACAAACTTAAATAAGTCTTTTGATTGTGTAAAGCTGCCTTGCGACAATGACAATTGTTAAACGCACTATACAAATAAAATAGAATTGAATTGAATAGAATATGGAAATATGTTTTATATATTAGATTGTCCAAAGTAGCTTTGATAACAGCTTGTCACACTCATTGGATTTTCTCATCAGATTCACGAGGTAATCATCTGGAATTGTTTTCAATTCATAGGTGTGCTTTCTCAAGAGTTAATTTGTGACCTTTCTTGCCCTCTTAATGTGCAGTTGTCTTGCGCAGAAGAAGGGTGGGTACAAAGTCAATAGTCCCTAATAATGCTAATAAAACTACCGAACAAATCCATATTATGATAAGAAACACTCAGTTATTAACTTGTTTTACTTAATTTAGTCATTAACTGAATTTAGGTCAATCTAAAAAAATTCAAGAACCCCCAAGTATCAACAAGTACAGTCACCAAAACCATCAAGCACTATGATGAATCTGGCTCAAAACCATTACAGAAGAACAACAAGAAGAAGAGAATTGCTAGGGCCACGAAACACAGGGAATGGACATGAGATGGGTGGTCTGATAAGACAAAATTTGAGATTTTTGATTCTAGCCACCATGTCTTTGTTAGACAAAGAAAGAGTGAACAGATAGTTCCTGGATGTGTGGTTCCCACTGTAAAGCATGAAGGGGGGGATAAAGCTTTGTTGGTGACATTGTTGGTGACTTAATCAAAATTGATGGCACACTTCACCAGTATGTCTTCCACAGCATTGCAACATTCCATCCCATCTGATTTGCACTTAGTGGGAACATCATTTGTTTTTTTTTTTTTGTTTTAATTAATTGTAGGTTATGTTACAGATGTGTGTCCACAAGAGAGAGTGATGGAGTGCTGCATCAGATGCCTGTGTCTCCACAATCATCCAAGCTAAATCCAACTGAGATGATTTGGGATGAGTTGGACTTTAGAATGAAGGAAAAGCAGCAACAAGTAATAAATACTCTGGGAGCTCCGTCAAGAACGTTGGAAAACCATTCCAAGTGACTACCTCATGAGGCTTACTGAGAGAATGCCAAGTGTCTGCAAAGCTGTCATCAAAGCAAAAGGTGGCTTTTTTGAAGAATTTAAAATATTAAACACTAGCGTTAGTACCCGTCAGTTTGTGGATATTTACTATCATCAACTTAATAGCAAGATCAGAAAAGATACATTTCCGTTACCAAGAATTGAGGAGTCCTTGGATGCTCTTTCTGGTGCCAGGTGATTTACTACAATGGACCTTGCTAGTGAATATAATCAGGTACCGGTGGCTGAGAAAAACCGGATGAAGACTATAATTGGAATAGGATGGCTTTTGGCCTTTGCAATGCCCATAGTACCTTCCAGAGACTGATAGAGCGGATGTTTGGTTTGCAACATTTTTAATCCTTGCTGATTTATTTGGACGATGCTATGATGTTCTACAGTGTCCCAGCATATTGAACGGTTGGAGGTGGTCCTGAGACATCCACAACAAGAAGGCTTGATGGCTAAACTGGATAAGTGTTCATTCTTCCGGACTGAGGTGAGCTACTTGGGACACATGATTTCTGACAAAGCTGTAGCTACTCACTGGTGGCTAAGAAACTATAAAAACTATAAAACAATAAAATAATTTGTTTATTCACGTTACTTTCTGTAGCCAGTTGAATTTACTTTAATAATTGATTCCCTGATGGCATGTGTACCTGACTATATCACTTACAATATATGTGGCCTTTATAACACATTCAGTGATTTGTCAATATGAAATCATCCACTGATTACATGACATTACATGACATCACATTAATTGATACTATCACAATGGGAACAGTAAGAATTTTTTCTTGAAGACTACATTTAATTTGATTCAGATTAACCCAGATTAAAACAGTTGATTTACAACCATCACTCCTGTTGCCAAAAAAGAAATAATACTGCTATGTGCATGTTCCCCATCACACATGCAATACCATTTAAGTAGGTGTGTACAATATGCAAAAGTGATGGTTTGGTACATTTTCAGTACAGTGAAGTGTAATTGTAATTGTAATCTGCAAATGAGGTCATATCCCTTAAGAAAGAAAAAAAAGGAAGAATGAAAGAACCGATTTCTTGGAATAGGTGCCAATAAGGCATATGTAGCTTACAGCAGGCTATGGTGGCTGAGCCGCTGGATGTCCAGGTGGTGCTCTGAAAACAACGTGGGCTTCATAGACAACTGGAAGACCTTTAAGGGCAAAGCTGGCCTGTTAGGGCGGGACGGTGTCCATCCCACTCGGGAAGGTGCTGCTCTCATTTCTTGCAGTATAGCACATAGTCTCAGAAGAGGCCTAGTTAATCTGTGACAATCCAGAGCCCAGGCCAGGGAGCAGACAGACAGGCTAAACCAACCGTCTGCTAGCTGCATAGAGTCGCCACTCAGGGTTCATTATATTGAGACTGTGTCTGTTCCCCGAGCTAAACATAAACATAAATTTAGAAAGACTCAGAAAGTCTGTTTTATTAATTTAATTAACATAGATACCACAAATTCAGAGTACGCCTAATGCGCAGCCGGCACCTCTGATCTGAAGCTAGGACTGTTAAATATTAGATCTCTCGCATCTAAAGCAGTTATTGTTAATGAAATTATCACAGATAAGGAGTTTGATATACTCTGTTTAACAGAAACCTGGATTAAGCAGGACGAGTATGTAGCTTTAAATGAAGCTAGTCCTCCTGGATAAAGCTACATACACCAGCCTCGGCTAACTGGTAGAGGAGGAGGAGTCGCAGTTATTTACAACAATAATCTGTCTATCGTTCAAAAACACGGACACAAATTTAATGCATTTGAAGTTCTCTATAGTAACATAAAAAGTGTAGCTACTAATATTAAGTCTGCTCAGTCGATCCCGCTAATTATCATTTACAGACCTCCAGGGCCGTACTCAGAATTTCTATGTGAATTTGCAGATTTCCTATCAAACCTCGTCATTTCCGTAGAGAAAGCGTTAATTGCTGGAGATTTTAATATTCATTTTGAGAATCCAGAAGACCCCCTGAGAACAGCATTTATGTCCATACTAGACTCGGTAGGAGTAAACCAGTGTGTAGTAGGACCCACTCATAAAGCAGGTCACACTCTAGATTTAATATTATTCTTCTGATTAAGTATAAGAAATTTATTCACAATTCCACTGTCTGAAGTTATCTCAGATCATTATCTTGTCTCAATTAATGTTTGTCATAGTAATAATGTATGCACAGTGCCACGCTACCTTATTAAACCTACATTCACATCAACTACCACACAGAGCTTTATCAGTAATCTCCCAGGGTTACCAACTTTGATTGGATCGCCATCTGACTCCACAGAACTGAATCAGGCGAGTCAACATTTCGTTGTACCTTAGATAATGTAGCTCCAGTTAAAAGGAAAATGATTAGAGATAAGAAACTCGCTCCCTGGTATAATGATCACACGCGCAGTTTAAAACAGACCGCTCGGAAATTAGAACGTAAATGGCGTCAAACCAAATTATTAGAATTTCAAATAGCATGGAAGGTGAGCATCCTGAACTATAGAAAAGCTCTTAGTGTGGCTAGATCAACGTATCTCTCCACTCTTATAGAAAATAACAACAATAAGAATAAGATTTTTATTTAATACTGTAGCCAAATTAACCAGAAATAAGACCACTGCAGAAATCTCCACAACAACAACATACAGTAGTGAGGACTTCATTAACTTCTTTAATAATAAAATTGTAAACATTAGGCATAAAATTGAGATTTTAAAACCGGACAATGTAATTGATGCAGATGTTAAACTAACCATGTCAGGTCGGAACCTAGAATACTTTACTCCCCTTGAAGAGAATGAGTTAATTTCAGTCATCTCTTCTGCAAATTCATCAACCTGTATATTAGATCCCATACTGACACATTTTCTCAAACAGATAGTACCAGAAATAACAGAACCCCTGTTGAAAATAATTAATTCTTCAATCAGCATTGGGTATGTTCCAAAATCGTTTAAATTAGCAGTTATTAAACCGATAATTAAGAAGTCTGACCTCGACCCCGGTCAGCTTTCTAATTACAGGCCGATATCAAACCTCCCCTTTATCTCTAAGATTCTGGAAAAGATAGTTGCCGAGCAGCTATGCTCATATCTACATAGAAATAACATTCATGAACTGTATCACTCAGGATTTAAGCCTCATCATAGCACAGAGACAGCACTCGTTAAAGTAGTAAATGACCTCCTATTGGCCTATTGTGTTACTCGACCTCAGTGCAGCTTTTGACACAATTAATCATAGTATTCTCCTTCACAGATTAGAAAATGTAGTAGGAATTAAGGGAACAGCCCTCTCCTGGCTCAGATCCTATTTGACTGATCGTTATCAGTATGTAGATTTAAATGGTGATTATTCTGCATGTTCACCAGTGGAGTTTGGTGTCCCACAGATTCGGTTTTAGGCCCACTCTTTTTTCCCTTTATATGCTTCCTTTGGGCAACATGATCCGTAAGCATGATATTAATTTTCACTGTTATGGTGACGGCACACAGTTATACGTCTCAGCAAAACCAGATGCGAGAAACCAGCTTGCTAAAGTTGAGCTAGCTAAGTTGTTATGTAAAGGATATAAGAGACTTGATGCTAACTAACTTCCTTCTGCTTAATCCTGATAAGACAGAAGTTCTAGTCATAGGACCGCATGCAGCTAGAAGCAAGATTTTAGATCACACTGTAATTTTAGATGGCCTTTCTGTTCTATCTAGTGCAACAGTAAAAGACCTTGG
>JAAGKR010008009.1:0-10455 GCA_011419295.1 Clarias macrocephalus | reverse complement strand
TAACTTCCTTCTGCTTAATCCTGATAAGACAGAAGTTCTAGTCATAGGACCGCATGCAGCTAGAAGCAAGATTTTAGATCACACTGTAATTTTAGATGGCCTTTCTGTTCTATCTAGTGCAACAGTAAAAGACCTTGGTGTGATTATAGATTCTAGGCTTTCATTTAAAGCTCATGTAGACAATATTACCAGGATAGCATTCTTTCACCTCAAAAATATTGGCAAGTTAAGGAATATATTGTCACTAAACGATGCAGAAAAACTTGTTCATGCTTTTATCACCTCAAGGTTGGACTATTGCAACGCTTTACTGTCTGGTTGTTCAACTAGGTGCATAAACAAGCTTCAATTAGTTCAGAATGCAGCAGCCAGAGTCCTCACTAGAACCAGAAGATATGAGCACATCACCCCTATCTTATCTACACTTCATTGGTTCCCTGTGAAATTTCGCATTGATTTTCAAATACTACTTTTGACGTATAAAGCATTAAATGGTCTCGCGCCGCAGTATCTGAGTGAACTGTTAGTGTCTTACGATCTGCCACGCCTACTTCGATCAAAGGATGCAGGCTGCTTGTCAGTACCGCGTATTATAAAAACTACAGCAAGGTGCAGAGCTTTTTCTTAAGCCCCAAAGTTATGGAATAGTCTTCCAAATAGTGTTCAGTGTTTAAGTCTAGGCTAAAAACCTATTTATTTAACAAAGCATTTTGTAAGTAGATTAGCCTTAGGTAAAGGAGCAAATCTGGGGGACTCATGGACGTAGAGTATTCTGGTGAACTGGTATGTTTAGATGCTGTCCTCCCCACTCTCATTGTTCACTCAGGTTTGTCGACGGTGAGGTGATTGGTTGCTTTACATCTCAGGGAGCCCTCATGTCTGTGTTTCCTTCTGGTTCTCCCTTTTAGTTATGCTGTTATAGTTAGTCCTGCTGGAGTCCCTGCTTACAATCTACACTAAATATACATTCACCTTATACATTATGTGACTGTGACCATACCTAACTGTTATCTCTCCTCTTTTTCTCTCCCCTCTCCTGTTCTCTCTCCCCCTCTCTCGCTCTCTTTCCCTCTCTCTGTCGAGCTACACATGTCGTTTCAATATTATGATTTATAATACTACTGCATTCCGCGTTTATGAAGTGACATCAAATCAACATGGCTGCGCACATCATCGTAAATAAACAAAAGTAAACATCTTACCTTTAAATGACTTGTACTGTATATACAAATATAAGCTTTAGATTAATCAGCATACAGGCATGTTTGTTTGTTAAATCTAACACATTATCTCTTTGAAAAATAAAAATATACATCACTCACCCAAGTTAGCTGCCTAGAATGTTCTATCACAACCCAAACATCCAGTTTCACACTTTGTCTGTTGAACACAAATGACATAATTCCACCCAGAAATTATTGCTTAAGATGTAACTTTGAATTATATTTTAGATATTGTTCATCTGACTTTTCAAATCTGTACATACAGTATTCCCTATCTCTGAGGTGATATCTCTTGCTACAAGTCCTCAGCATTGTACTGCCTGTTGTATTAATTTGAATTAACCAAATTAATGAAGAAACTCTCTCACCACTAATTAATGCTAAACTTTATTCAAAATGGCTTATAAAGGATCATAACACGCACCAAAATGAACATCCTGTACCTAATGTCCTGTACAAACAGTTCAAATTTGATTGCATGTACCATTATATCCCTACATATAAGATACCCGAAATCTCTAAAAAATTTTCATCATGGGACACATTAACATCATGGAACTCACTCTCACTTTTCTATACAGCTTTCAGGGTCACGGGGAGCCTGGAGCCTGTCCCAGGAGACTTAGGTTACAAGGTGGCGTACACTCTGGACAGGGTGCCAATCCATCGCAGGGCACACACACACACACACACACACACACACACACACACTCACTCACTCACTACGGGCAATTTGGGAATGCCAATTAGCCTAATCTACACGTCTTTGGACTGTGAGAGGAAACCAGAGTACCCGGAAAATCCACCAAGCATGGGGAGAACATGCAAACTCCATGCACGCATAGACGGAAGGAAGGAATCGAACCCGGACCCTGGAGCTGCAAGGTGACAAAGCTTACTGACAAACCTTACTGATTGGATAAACAGCTATTTGAATCTTACTGCAGCTTGTAACACACACCAATGTAATAACAGCCCAGAATCTTAATAAACTGCATGCGTAATACAAATCTGCAGTTTTTAATGTAATAATCCCACAAACAGGGAATAAGTTTTGTATTACATCTCTGGTTTATTACATTTCTCGGGAAACTCTACTTCAGATGACTTTTCTGGTTATGTTTCGAATTTGTATAACCAATAATGATTAATCAATCTGTTTTACAATTGATTGATTAACTAATTGATGTACAGTAGCCATATTGTTTGAAACATTATCAACATTCACACTTCTGAATAGTTTGATACCAAAAACTATGACTAGTTGTAACAGTAGGTTTTGCAGGCTGTGCACTTCCTAGTAGAAATCATGATTATGGACCTGTGCAATTACTTAAATGCAAAAGGCTGCAATTTATTAAGGATAATACTGTATATACATAGGCTGGAACTTATGTAGCTTTTTATTAAGCTGGATACGATATTGAATAAACATACATAATTTGTGCCATTATTTGCTGTTAGCCTAGATAAATGTTTCCGAATTCAAAATATGCGTTTTGTGTACACAAACATACTGTCAGTTGCTGTAAAATCTTGGCCCGTGCATTGCTTTCAATCCATGTAAGACATTATGAGTTGAGTAAAGGTTCTCCCATACTAGAACTTACTGACATGTGGTTGTCATATTGTTTTCGGGTGTTTTTGCACTATATTAAATAAAAATCTAAGCCGGCAAATATAAATTAAACACAAGATTTTTTTGCATTAGATCTCTGAGGAAATCAGCAATATAAATTACAGACAGTAATTAATGACACATCATACAATTTAAAACATACACAGTATGAAATTATGTACAATGTCAAATTTTATTAACAATTTAATGTGTAGAAATATTCCCATAGTCATGAGTACATTTATCAAGATGTCTCTTTGTACATTGATAAAATAGCCTAATTAACCAAATGTTGAGCTGGAGTTAACCAGTTTAGACTCCGCGTTTATCATGTTTAGGAGGGACAGATATGTTCTGAGGATTTGAGGCTGTTTAGGAATCAGAGGAGGAGTCTTTGACGTCTGTGCTCTCGGTAGCCTCGCTGACTTCACTCATCTCTTTGCTTTCTCCACCGCTATCTCCATCACCCTCCTTTTCTCCATCCTGCATTGAGAGTTTCTGCACCAGTTCCGTGACTGCAACTGTCTGCGACTGAGGTATCTCAGATCCCCACAGACGCACACCAGGTTTCTGCAGCTGCACAAGTGCGCTACATGTTAATAATAGGTGAGGTTACAGAAGATTCTTAAACAAATATTTGAAAACAATAAAGTAGATTGACAAGTTGTGTAAAACTGTAGACACATTGTACACAAATTTATATTACTAGATGTTTGCAACATACTACAATCAAAATACTGACTGTACAGAAATTGCAGCAAAAATTCAAAACTCAAATTGAAAAGTTTTTACATTATGGAATGACGAGTTGTGTTTAAGATAAAAGACATTTTGAGGTAGGCCTGATTCTGAAGGAAGCTAAGCCCTGAGCAGGCTGGTAGGTTAAAGTGACAGTATCACCAGAAAGCAAGAATTATGTCTTTGCATTACATTCATAACAACTCTGGTATTAAAGAGCAATAGAAGCCTTCCAGCAAGCATGATTTAGTTGGGCCCAAATGGGTTGAACATGGGCCACCTGTGTTCCACATGGGTATGGGCTCTCACATAGGCTGTTAATCGGGCCCAGTTTAGTTATCTGTGAAATATATAAATGGGCTCAAATGGGTAACCTCAAAAATCTACACATATTGGAGCCTTGGTGGGTTTGTTTTTGCAAAACATACTTAGCAAACGATTATATTTTTTCTCCCATCATACACTAAAATGTGTCTAGCTAACATGGTGGCAAAAATATCAGTTTAGCTTAGCATTGCCAGAAACTTTCGCCAACATGAGTGTAAAATAGACATTAAATCTATTTTAGTGGTTTTTAAATAAGCTTCTTGGATTTAAATTACACCCCCTCATCAGAAATTATAACTGGCTGAACTATTTGTATGTAGCTGTTGTGATACATTTCCTTCCTCAATGTTGTGTATTTACATAAAAATGAAAAAATATGACCTTGGTACATTCAAATACTCCCCGTGCTCACCCAGCCTTGCTTGGCGCAAATTAACTCTGCGCCTGATTAGGGGCAAGTGTAAAAAAACTGGAATGCCGTAAATTTTTTCCATTGTCCCTTAATACGTGGCTGTGTTTCCGACTGTGTGGAAACCCTGAGCTCTCAAATGTTGCGAGGCTACAAAGCACAATGATAAAGGACATTTCTGCAAAATGGATCTGAAATGTTTTCTTAGGTCCGATATAACTCAGTGTTCCTGTCACCCAAAGAAATCAAACACGAAATATAAAATAAAATTCAATTTCTATGAAATATGTTTCAGCGTTTAACATTTGAATGATGATAGTTGACATTGTTATAGTAGTGTGATAGTTTTAGCACAAGGTTAGAACCAGGATAAGGGGATTTAGTCAAAGTTTTCTTAATATTTCTTAACTGTCAGAATTGTTATAAAATATCTAATTCCATTCTGAGTCTAGCTCTCTGTGTCACAACGAGACAATGCCAATAATAGCCTTGTCAGCAGCATGAATACCATAAATCTATACATTTTTGCAGGTTCAACTCAATTAAAGATATTTTCATTAAACATACTGGGGTTGAATGAAGAACGGCATGAATCATGTTTGGATCTTTCATCTGCTACCTTCTCTGACCGCATTCTTGTTCTCTTAAACAAGCCTAGTGTCAAATACAATTATGTATTTTTGTGTAGAATATCAAATAAGTCATCAATGTATTAAAAAAATTACATGCATACTACTGGCATACATAATGAGACAAGCAAATTACTTATATAATTTAGTAAATTTTTTGAGAGAGCTTAAAAAACAAAAAAGCATTAAAGCAAAGACTGAACTTTTTTGTGTGTGTGTTTTTTTAATAAAAAGGAACATTTTACGAATCCTTTATTCAATGTAATGTTATCCTAGTTAAAAGTAGGTAAAATAATGTATACCACAGTGTTGTACAGGCTAAATTATGCCCACATAGGCTGTATGTAGGCTGTATAAGTACAGCCGTAGAGGATGTACGTTCCATTCCAAATTATTTTGCCATTCCAAAATAACCCACATTATGCTCATGTGAGAACCACCCTTTTTGCCTGCAAAGGCAAACTAAAGGAGGGGAAAAAGTTGCAGAGGGTTAGCAGGCTGCCCACATGCACCAGTTTCAAGCCCATTTTGGACACACTGTCTGAAAAACTGCACCGAATAAAATTCATATTGTGCAAGCACCAATGTATTTCATAGAATTCAACTCAAACATACCTCATCTGCCATCTGTGTCAGGTTTCTCTTCATTGCGTATGCATCTTCACCGTCTGCATAGTATTTTGGCTCTACCTCGCTTATTCTACAGTAAAGTATATGATTAATATCTTCTTCACATAACCCCAAAAAAATAATTAAAAAAACAAGGTACTTACTGAAATTTGAGTGTGTTGGAATACAAATGAAGAGCTGCCCGATTGCTAATAAAGCAAAATATATACTTATTAATTTTTATATACATACAAGCATACATACATACGTACATTCATATATATACATATTACACCCACACTTGATCAGCAGGATAGCGTGTTCTGACACACTGCAAAATTGTTCAAGAATGGTTTGAGGAATACAACAAGGGTCAGAGGTGTTAACTTGGCTGCCTGATTCTCCAGATGTGCTGAAAGAAACAAGCCCCAACTCACAGGACTTCAAGTATCTTCTACTAACGACTTGGGAACAAATATTTGCTATTATAAAAACTACCGCAGGGGACAGGGCTTTTTCTAATAAAGCCACAAAATTATGGAACAACCTGTTCGGGACTCAGTGTTTAAGTAACACCTTATATGTTACCTTATACAGTAAACATATGTTCACCTTATACATTATGACACTGTTAGTATGCTTAACTTGTTCTCTCCCTCTCTCTTTCATATTCTGTCTAGCTATATATGGCACACCCGAGTTGCCAGCAATCCCAACCTCTTCTGCCCTTCAGACTGGCCTGACATACAAGTAATTTACACATATTTCTTTACATTTTCTAAAAAGCGGCCCAATATTAGTACAGTGGGAAACATGTTATGTCTAATCGGTTTGTGTGTTATGTGTTTGTATGGACACGTGCACATGTACCAATCAGCCATAACATGGAACCCGGGGAACCCAAACCCAAGGTGGTATTAATGTTGATGGATTTATTGGTGCACACGCATTATGTACTTTTGTACTTTATATAAATATACTGTATATTAATGAGCTGTGGAGGCCATACCTCTTTCTAACATGAAGAGATACATATTTGGCATTAAAGTTCTCAATCATGGCTCGACTGGCCTGGTCCATTAACTTCTGAGCAAGACCAAGTCTTCTATGGGACCGCTTAACTGCCTATACAAGAATGAGAACACATTGAGACATGAATATACACACAGGAGAACAAAAAGAGATTTTAGTTCAAACAACAGAGTATTAAGACAACTGGTGTCGGGACAACTACTTTACTTACTAATGATGTAATATGTCCATGGGGCACATCATCTGGATCCTCCTCCCTGCGAAAAAAGACCATCACTATTAGGGCTTTCAATATTAACATGTTAACGCATGTGATTAATCTAGAAATTTTACCGTATTTTTATGCTAATTAATCATTTGACCGGTTACCCGGCTGTTTGTGATATTTTTTTTCAATGGCACGTTTAAACCAGATAATAAGACAACTGAGAAAACATTCGCAAGTGTACTGACCGGGAAGTTTCATGATAAAAAGCTTCTAGATGGAAGTTTGGATAAAACAAAAGTTGTGTGCTTGAGCTACCCTTAAGGGGAATTACTTTTACAAAAATACATTAAATGAACACTAAAAAAAAACATATTAAAGTGAGGCAGTTGACAGAAGCTATTTTTATTGCACTTACTGGAGACCTGGACATCAGTAAGTAACCACAACTACCCGATGTAACAGCACATCTAATCTAAAAAAAAAAATGTCAATGTGCTCATTCACTCTGAGCATGTTAAAAACAGAAGAAAGACACTGAGCCAAAGCATGTCCTAGCGCATTGCGCTAGACAAGTTGAAAAGGAGATGATACATGGTCACCACTATAGAAGCAGACAGGGCTCATAATATGATTGCTGCTGCAAGGAGTTTAGCATTCGAGAAATTTTAATTTAACATTAATTTGACATTTTGAGACATTATAAAACCATGTAACCTGTTTCCTCTAACCAATTTGTCAGATGCATTTCTTTATTTCAACGTTGCATATTTATAATACAGGAAAATCGTAGGGGTGCTCCGATTGATCGGTCGCCGATCATAATCGGCCGATAATTGCTTGTGAAGTTTGATCGTCAGTCTCTATAATGGCCGATATAGAAAAGCCGATCAGATGACGCAAAACTCGCGGCAATCGGCAACCTGTGTAACAAGCCATGAACCTCATCAGACATTTAAAGGTTAGTCACGTAAAGGAACATGAGCAGTTTTCAAAGTTGTCTAGCGCTAAGATAGCGGGAGAGTTCAGCAACTCGCGCCGCCGCTCACTCAGCTGTCAGTAATCCCCCTATCTCACCTACGTGGTCTCGCTCTGGGGCCGTAAGTACGATTCATCATGATTCACGGTGATTTTTGGCGCTGTGATTACGTTTCCATCTTTCCCCACGGTTTAATTAAACTAAACATTAAATTACACTAAACAATTTAAATTTTTTGACGGTCCTTGCAGAACTTCTGGCGAGTCACATCCTACTTGTCTGTAATTTTATTTAATTTTATTTAATTTTTCTACAGGTAAGTTGTATTGTCAAGCTCTAAGCTGTTCCCAATTACTAACCAAGCACAGACTGCTATGTTTTAAGATGACGTGTTGCACATGTTGTTTGCCAATAAATACAGTTGTCAATTCATGATATTCCTCTTCTTGTAATTTCAATACTTAATTTACATTGTTGTTAGATATAGTTTAATAAATAATGCTACATGATAGGGCTTCAAGTAGACCTTGTAATCGGCGATCGGTATCGGCCGATACAGCTTCTAGCGATCAGAGATCGGTCCCAAAAATCCTGATCAGAGCTCCCCTAGAAAATCTAAGTATTTTAAATATGTGATTAATCACAGTCTATGAGTAAATCAGTCATCCAGTTAATCACAGTCTATGACTGAGATTAACTAGATTCTTTTCATCAACTGACAGCACTAATATGTGTATACAGTTACTTTAAACTTAAATAATAACAATTTAAATATTTTGAACTTACATTTTGGCCAGTACATATCCCACTATCTTTCCATTTTCATCTTCAGCTATATATGAAAGCTGAAATACAAAATTTGGGTGAACCACAAGCACAACCATGTATGAACATGATCCATTCATACTGTTGGGTGTAATGCAGACCTGCGGCCAAGACAGTCCGTGGTAGAAGTAGTATTTCATCTGGTAGTTTTCCGGAAGACATAGCAGGTTGCAGTGCTGCATATTCATCAAATCCTCCGGCTGAAACATAGCAAAACATAGCACAAAAATGAGACATACATGGAGCCACGCGTGGATACTCACTTCATAATCCCCTGTGTGCATGCTTTCCCCCACAGCTAATGCTAAGTTAGCTTTAGCAAGTTATACAATTAGAAGTTTGTTTGTTTTTGTAAACACTCATGTTATTTGAAGATATATCAGCACATAACGTTCTGTCCAATTAAAGCAATATGAACTGATCTGAGCTGCTAGTTTGTAAGCTAATTTAATGTACTCTGGTAACAACAACCGGTTTAACTCGCTATAACGTGACCGCCTAGCTCTGTGCTAAACACAAAGCTTTAACTTACCCGTGCATTGCGAATATTCATTTTGAAAATGTGATGACGTTTACTATATCTATACGATTTCAAATATATGGGCTACAGACAAATATGTACAAGTCAATCCCTTTAATATGTCAAAAGGTCTTCATAGCAGTTCTAACAGTTGTTGTTGCAAACTAGGCCGAATTACGATTTCGTTTACCGCTAGGTGGCGCGGTAGGAAGTTGGTGGTTTAGAGTTGCCTGTGAAACTGTTTTGCGCATGCGTTATGCCCGTATCAGTGGCGCATTCGTAATAACTCGGAAACTAGTTCTCACAGTGTTCCTGCAAACTTATTTTTATAAAGTCGTAAATAAAATGCATCGTAAACAATCTTTCGTCGCTGTTTCGAGAAATTAGAATTAAACAGTTGTTTACTTGGTGCTTATGGCCAAGTTTGTGGTGTATTGTAAGTTGTAATTTGCAAGTTGTAAAAACGTAATTTCCCATCTCGGGTCGTTCGACTGGGAAAGTGGGAAAACATGGTTACCTCCACGAAAGTGTGTGTCAGAGCACGTAAAGACTGATGAAAAGTGATTTTATACAGACTTTTACATCTACATGCCTGAATGACTATTGGTAGTGATGAGCCTCGTTTAGATTTAGGTTGTTTCACCAACTGATACATTTCATGTAGCTTTATTTACGAGCTAATTGTACTGACATCTAGTGGACAAATAGTTTATATAAAAAAACCCGAACATCGCAAGCAGTACAATAAGTACGAACATCTATACTGCCCAGGCAAAAAAAAAAATAAAAAATCACCATCTGGATTTAACTCAGCAAACAGGCAAGAACAATACTCAGTAATTATTGTATTAGATAATTACTGCAGTGATTTATACGGTTAGAGGAAAAATAGAAGCTTTTTCAAAAAAAAATAATAATTATACAGAGTACAAGAAGATTAGGTGACAAGTGGCAACGAGATTCAACTGGCAACAAGTCATTTAACTGATGCAGTGAGTCCTTGAACATCCATGTCAGAAGACAAATGCAAATATTTTACACTATTTCAGAAGGGTCAAATGATTGTCCTGCATCAAGCAAGACAAATAATAATAATAATAATAATAATAATAATAATAATAATAATAATAATAATAATTTGCTGAGACTACTAAAATTTAGTTAAGAAATGTAAACCGAATTATTAAAATCTGGCAGCATAGTGATTAACCATCATAACAATCAAGCTTGTTAACAAGCTTGCTTTTTTTCTAAGGAGCATAAAAAATGGACTGTGGAGCACTGGGGAAAAGTTATGTGGTTCAGAATTACCCTGTTCGAGGGTTTTTCCCATCAAGGGAT
>JAAGKR010008008.1:4426-33512 GCA_011419295.1 Clarias macrocephalus | reverse complement strand
TACCAGTTAAACCAATCAAATCATGGTTTAAAATCCTCTAATACCAATAGTCTAAAACCAATCAGACCTCTAATAGTTTAGTATGTGTGTGTGTGTGTGGGTGTGTGTGTGAGTGTGTGTGTGTGTGAGTGTGTGTGTGGTGTGTGTGTGTGTGTGTGTGTGTGTGTGTGTGTGTGTGTGTGTGTGTGTGTGTGTGTGAGTGTGTGTGTGTGTGTGTGTGTGTGTGTGTGGGTATGGAGTTGTAGGGTTACACGGCTACTGTTCCGTGACAGCAAGTGGCGGACTGTTAGCATTTGCTAGCTAGCATGAGAGAGAGCGAGCGAGTGAGCTTGCAGCTGTTGGTCACTATTTTTGCCGCTCCAATCCCCCAGACAACAGGCAGGTTTCACACTGCGGCCTGTCAGTTTGCTGTGATCTAAAATAAACGCTCCTGTAACCACCGGCATGTTCCACTCTCCTGTATGAGGGGCCGAACGTGACATAACTGAGATCACAAAATATTCATTTATTTAAAAACATGTAGCGGTCGTTAGCGCTGCTGATTGATGCCGTGTGTCGAGGTTAATGTGGAGAAAAGACAAGAACATATTTGAGATAATTAATAAATGTCAAAATTATAAATCTACATTTTTATACATTTAAACAAAATGTGAATTTGTGTGTATTTACAGCTGCTTTGAGACAATGTCTGCAAAAATAAAATAAAATAAAATTGATCAGAAAAAGTGCTTGTAAACTTTTTAAAGTAAATTCTTTTGTAATTTAATAATGATTTGTGTAAGATTTCATCTTTACTGTTAATCACTACATACTGCAAATGTAAGGAAAAAGTTAAATTAAATGAAAATGAATAACATTTTATTTATATTTCATCTTTTCAATCTCTTGTTTGTTTAAACTTTAGTAAAGGTTTGTGGAGAAGACTTTTAATGAATAATAAACCATTAATAAAAGAATATTAATTAAATTTAAATACATTTTATTTATAAATAATTAGTCCTTTTGAACATTTAGCATTTTATTTTAATTTCACCGCTGGCACCAATCAAACCCTCCTGTGCTTTAATTCTGTCTTTTCAACTTTGGAAAACAACACGATGTCGAACAGTAAAGTTATAGACTGAAAGAGTGAACATTCAAATAAAATAAAAATTTACAATTTTTTATTGTAACATACAGTTTGACTTAAACAATTTCCAAAAAAAATGTATAATAATAATAATAATAATAATAATAATAATAATAATAATGGGGAGAGTCAATACCAAAATGTTCAACGATGTTTCTTCAAAATTAAAACTTTAAAATATATATCTGAAGACTTGTTACTATTAAATGCAAATACAGTCATAGAACTTTTCATTAAAACATAGACGCTTCGTTGTTTTAGAAAAATACGGACAAATCTTCGCTGAACTTTGTATAAATGCGTAAAAATATGAAGTCTATACTGAAGTGAGTCGGGGATCTTGCTTTAAATCAGATTGCGGTTTTTTTTTTTTTTTTTTTTTGCTCTATGGGACCAAATAAAATATTAAAAACAATATAACACAGCCATGTACACAGCCAATGTTTATAAATGAAAGTAAAAAAAAAAAAATCAAAAAGAGAAGAAATCGTTCTACACTTTCATTCCGATGCTTTTCTCTTTCCGTTCTTCAAACCTTCTGTCCTGTTCACATGCTCTCGCCGTCTGAATAAAACGTCCAAAAATATGGAGGGACATCCCTCGCGCACACACACACACACACACACACACACACACACACACACACACACACACACAGGCGCGCACACACACAACACACATTCACTACAACAAAAAAACACATTTCTAAATAGGCATGTGACGATATTATTATTATTAACGTATATCATATTAATTGAAAAGAAAATGTTAGTTGGACAGAAATCTTTCTGATAAGGAAAAAAACATTAGGGAAAACAAATCGCCAAACTGCAGCACTGCGTCCACGCTAATAAAATTTGTAAAATTGTGATGAATATCGCGGTATATCGTGTCACTGATTATTGGCGCATGCCTACTTTTAAATAAATACTTTTAAAAGTCTTAAAAAAAAAAAAAAAAAAAAAACTACCTTCAAATTAGACCATGCACACGAGAAAGTCAGCAAAAAAAATGTCCTGGATTTAACAATATAATTTAGAACAACTGACTAAATAAATTCATATTATGTATATAAAATATAGATATTTATATTTTTATTCAAATACAAGCACAAAAGTGCCATGTACAGGTTACTGTAAAGTAAAACCACAGCTTCATGCACCACCACGTAAATAAATATACTACAGGTTTAGAACAGATTTCAATAAATTCATTAAGACAAAATTCCAAAATCACGACGTAGTGTTTTTTTCCCCGAGGTAAACTCGAACACTGTTTTTAAAAAGTCCTTTAAGGCATCTGACTACATTCGCGTGTTCATCCTGAAGTCGCTCCACACCACGGTTCAGGGCTAACGGGGGTGATGAGGGGAAGAACGGTCTCCGACCACTACATGTGCAAAACTCCAGTGCAATAACCAGTTATTAACCGAAAAAAAATAAATAATAAACTAAATAAATACATAAATAAATCCAACAAACACCATGCATAATATCCTGTAGCTAATTTACAACACCCGCGTATCAGAACGATACCGCTGTCATTTTACAAACGGAGCTGCGCACTTCCACGTGATCATTTCCATGTGAACCGATTAAAAAAAAACAAATAAATAAATCACCTCTAATCGTCGGCTAATCGCGCCACAGTCGTGATATTGCTTGTTATTCGATCGAGCTTCGTGTTCGCCGATTCGCCCACATGGGAAGGGGATAAAAATGTACACGATAGATATATTTTTTTGTCATTTTTTTATATTTAAAATAAAAAAAAGAAAGATATACACACACACAAAAAAAGAAACAAGCTCAAGACATAGTTGTTAAATTTGTACCACACCCGGGCGTGGCATTCACTGATCTCCTAAAAACACGAGCAGGTGCTGTTAGACAAGGCTTCAGAGACGGGTAATGCAATAAGACTGGCGAGTGCCTCTTTTTTAAAAATGGGCACGGTGTTTAGATCAGAATGAAGACACACACACACACACACACACACACTCACCTCCCACTGTGCACACACACTTGCCCCCCCCATTGGCAACGTCAGAGGGTAAAATTGTAAGGCAGCTGTTCGCTTCCGTCAACTAAAAGTGCATTGCCAAACGTATCCAGTTTTCCCCTCATACATTTCTCCTCACACACACACGCTCACACTCACACACTCTCCAACAGGCCGTCCATGCACTTCACACTGGGTACGGCTTGGCTCAGCACATTTTTTTATTTTTATCCCCACCCCCACCCCCTTTACCAACGACTGTGCTTGCTTCAGCTTTCACAGAGCCCAAGCGAGTCGTAAATCACGGTCAGGACAGGGCGGGGCAGGGCTTGGGGGGACAGGGGGACGGGGGTAGAGTTGGGGGGGGGGGACGGGGGGTAGAGTTGGGGACGGGGGGGGGTGGGGGGGGGGGGCCTGGTTGGGCTCGGCTACGGGACTCTGCGTTTTTTCACTCCGCTGTTATTTTCGTTCTTATTCCAGTCGTCCAGTCGTCCTTTGCCTGTGTCTGAGTCTGAGCGGCGTGTTCTAAAGGCCATCCATACAACCGCAGAGAATTACGGGGCCTACGCCGCATGTCCTGAAGAACTCGCTGAAAAAGTGAAAGAATCACAGGACCAGACTTACTGTACATGTCAGAACAGTTTGGGTTGCTAAGCTTATGGGTTTAGGAAGCAAAAGAGCTGATTCAGATACAGCGTTAAACAACTCGCACACATGCACTTTTTAAAGATCCTGATAATTAGCTAATCAGCTGGATCTCGCTAACTCGCTAATTAGCAGATCAACTCATGGACAGTCTGACAATCAGCTGCTCAGGACTGCAGTAACCCATGTGAACTGTCCACATAACTGACCATCTGATGATTATTATTTTAATCTAAATTGAATCCAAATCATTAAAACCCAACCCAATTAGAACTGGCTTGAGAACCCTTAAATTTGGGTCCAAAGATGGTGACTTTAAACTGAAACTTAAATGACTTAACTACATTTCTTTCTCCAGGTGACCGAAGGAACAGCGGATGATTGTAACCTTTGTAGTACCACCACCGTGACCAGCAGCGTATTGTACAGCGTGAATATGGTTCAGTTCCACTAGTTAAAAGTTTCTTACCTGAGTTTGATGGTACATCAAGTCAAGAAGTGGACAAAAATAATGGCTAATCCGATGTTTATCAGCATCACTAATGCCACCAGTATTGAGTTGGGACCCTGCAGGAGAATCAGGACAACAAATACGTAAAACTTTCTGAAATCTCCATCGTTCATTTCAGCTCATCGACATCACTGAATGTACTGTTCCAAACATCACCCTTAAGCTTGAGGGGAAACTGAGCCATTAGGAAATTTTGATTTCCGCATGTGAGGTTTCTTACTTTCACCAAATGAACCAAACCAAATTAAATAGCTTGTTCTGATTAGCCAGGTGTGTGTGTGTGTGTGTGTGTGTGTGTGTGTCCACCCACCGATTCTTCCTCAACCACGTCCGTGGTTATCTCCATGCTTGCTTTCTTGGTTTCTGAGAGACTCTTTGGCTTCAAACTATCCTGTTTTCTCAGCTTAGGGTCTGGCTTGACGTCTTTAGTCGTGGCGAGCTTGGCGGGGGGCATGGAGGGTGCAGGGGTGAGATATTGCTTGGCCGGGGCCGGTGCCCTTACGAGAGCAGATGAACTTTTTAGCTTCTCTTCCTCCTCCGACTCATCGGGTGGGATGGACACTTCCGCCTTCACGAAGTAGCTGTGGTACTGCGAATGGACCTCGCCGTTTCCCGGACTCGAGGAGTTGGCGACCGGCGCCAGGGATTTATAGGACGTGAGGGAAGAAGGAGAAACCACGTCCTGCTTCACTTCCTGTTTGGCCGGCACCCTGGGGGTGGCCTTGGGGACGACGCTGGCCGCTAGGCTCTCGACTACGCTCTCTTTGGTAGATTTTTGTGCGCTTCGGTTGAAGAAGGATTTCTTCTTGTTGGGTGTGGGTGAGGGCGGAGGAGTCGGACCTGGGCTTTGGGTTGGCGTATGGTTGGGCGTGGTGCCCTTGCGATAGAAATGAGGGCTTCCTGAGGGGGTTTTCTCTTTTTTCTCTTCAATGACTTCTTGAATCTCTATCGGTTCACTGGAGAACTTCTGCTTGATGTAATCAGGGCCTTTAAAGAAAATAAATACCTAAATTATTCAAAAATTATACTGAATATATGAAATATATGAACTTTTTTATTGCTCTAGAATGACAATTAGAAATGCTTCCAAGACACTGCGTTGTGTTTTCTCTGAAGATTAAGACCAGTGACCCATGTCTGAGGAATTGGAAATCAAAATCTATAGACAGTATTGAGTTACATAGTGATTATTCTGAACATATATTCACTGCTAAAAAATATAGGATACAGGGATAAAGGGAACACTTAAACAACACAATGTAACTCCAAGTCAGTCACACTTCTGTGAAATCAAACTGCTCACTTAAGAAGCAACACTGATTGACAATCAATTTCACATGCTGTTGTGCAAATGGAACAGACAAGAGGTGGAAATTATAGGCAATTAGCTGATGTTTTGGTCACTTTTGAATGCTGACGGTGCTTTCACTCTAGTGGTAGCATGAGACGGAGTCTACAACCCACACAACTGGCTCAGGAGAACACCAAGATTGGCAAATTGGCCACTGGCGCCCTGGGCTCTTCACAGATGAAAGCAGGTTCACACTGAGCACATGTGACAGACGTGACAGAGTCTGGAGACGCCCTGGAGAACGTTCTGCTGCTTGCAACATCCTCCAGCATGACCGGTTTGGCAGGGGGTCAGTAATGGTGTGGGGTGGCATTTCTTTGGAAGGCCTCACAGCTCTCCATGTGCTCACCAGAGGTAGCCTGACTGCCATTAGGTACCGAGATGAGATCCTCAGACCCATTGTGAGACTATATGCCGGTGCGGTTGGCCTTGGGTTCCTCCTACTGCAAGACAGTGCTAGACCTCCTGTGGCTGGAGTGTGTCAGCAGTTCCTGCAAGACGAAGGCACTGATGCTATGGACCGACCCGTCCTTTCCCCAGACTTGAATCCAATCGAGCACATCTGGAACATCATGTTTCGCTCCATCCACCAACGCCACGTTGTACCAAAGACTGTCCAGGAGTTGGCGGATACTTTAGTCCAGGTCTGGGATGAGATCCCTCAGGAGACCATCCGCCACCTCGTCAGGAGCAGGCCCAGGCGTTGTAGGAGGTCATACAGGCACGTGGAGGCCACACACACACTACTGAGCCTTTTTTCTGAGTTTTAATGACATTACATCAAGGTTGGATCAGCCTGTAGTGTGTTGTTCTACTTCACATTTGAGTGTGACTCCAAATCCAGACCTCCATGGGTTAATAAATTTGATTTCCATTGATCATTTTTTGTGTGATTTTGTTGTCAGCACGTTCAACTATGAAAACAACAAAGTATTTAATAAGAACATTTCATTAATTTAGATCTAGGATGTGTTATTTTAGTGCTCACTTTATTTTTTGAACAGTGTATTTCATATGAGTATGTAAGAATTCACAAAGTTCAGTTATTTTCCACTGCCTCTCTCTCTCTCTCTCTCTACAAAATATGGACTAGCTAGCTAAATCGTTAGCCTTAGCCATTAGCTAGAAATTACTTGGTGCCCAGATTCCTCAGTTGCCTAGCAACAGTACTTTAACCACTCGCATGATATTGGTGCTGTTTATGGTCTTCCAATGTTGAAACAAACAAGAGATGTTTTGCTGTATTCATTTTAACGCATCATATGATACTGGTGTAATGTCGAGTTAAATGCTCGCTCGCTCGCTCTCTCTCTCTCCCTCCTTTCAGGCCAAAGCCGTACATAAACACACTGACATTCTGTTAGTGTTTATACACTGCAGGAGAGTCAGATTCTGCTCTACGGTTGGACTGTGAGCCTTCGTGCATTTCTCAGATTCTTCACAGAGCCGACACGGAGCCAAGTCGCAGCTGACACGGGTGGGCTTTCTAGAACCCTCACTGGGTCGCGTCCAGGTCCGGCCATAGATGGGTCTGTTTATCGGACACTTCACAGAGCCGACAAGTGCAGTGCTGACGAGCCAAAAACACCAGAGTCTTATTGAGTTTTACATAAGAGGTAAAACTAAAACAGGTTTTCTTACGGCTTCATGAAAACATTTTGCGACATCGAGCCAGTCGAGTCCGGAGAGTCCGGAGGTTTGTTCACTTTCATAAGAGAGTTTGGAGCGTCAGGCTGCAAGAGCTCACCGATATCAGTTCAGAGTGTTGACCCTTTCCATGCACACGGTTTGTAAAAAATGTTGAACCTAGTTACAGTTTCCTGACGTTTTTCAAACAAATCATATCCATAAACATCCAGCGTTTTTCTAAACGCCCACCTGACACCATCACGTGCAATACTTCATGTAATAAGTGATATTTCCAGTTTAACCAAATTAGTTTTGGCTGCATCAGACAGATATTTCTTAAGCCCTGATCCCAGACTGATCCTCTGTCAGCTTCAGCGAGGACAAATGTGCTCCCCGGTATGAGGTCAGAGATGAGGCTAGCATGCGGTGATTGTTTTCACAGCCTACACCAACACTAGCTGCATTGTGTCTCTTGGCAGCGATACCTTTACAGCACTGCAGAGCCTGAATCTGGAGAAGACAAAGGAAGCTGTTAGAGCGATCCAGGAAGGGCAGAGAGCAGGGAGACAAACCATGACCCAAAGGATGATGTAATCGTTATATGTGACAGAAAGAAGAACAAGAATAAAAATACAAATTCTGTGTTTTTTGCCTATTATATAAAGCAGATTTACAGTATCTGAGATAATGACCCGTTTCTTATAAATATCCGAGTGCAGTAAGAAATTGGAGACGACATATTCTGTTTGCTTAAGGGTTTAAAAACGAAGGACTATTAGACTGATTTAGAAGCTTTGTGACTAGTTTTGTAGAATTTTAAGACCAATGATTCTCTGGGTTTGAGACTAGGACCAGAGCAGATTTGAGCTATTCATGGTTTGGGTTTGGAGTTTTGAGACCAAACACTAAATGGACGAGACAAGCTTTTGAATGGAACCAACGGTCTGAGATTAGCATGTCTTTGGTTTTCAGAGTGTGAGACCAATAATTGGGTGGGGTTGAGGATTTATAAACCAGCTCTCTCATGGGTTTGACTGTCCAAGACCAGGGCCTGTATTCATAAAGCTTCTTAGAATTCTCTCAGAGCTCCTGTCTTAGCTTAAAGAGTCCTAGCTGGGAGTCCTAGACTAAAAGTGATTTAGGAAACTTCTCAGAGTAACTCTGAGGAAGGAAAGTACAAAATCCTTTATCTTAGTGAGGGGGTGTGGTCGACCCCGTTGCTAGGGATGATGCAGCAATTCAAGGACTGTGATTGGCTGATAAAAAATAACCTCTGACCTCTGCAAAGGTCTTTAAATAAGCTCTTTGTGAAAACAGAAGATATTATAATAGAACCAACAGTGAAATCATAATGTTTGTATATAAAGAAATTGTATAATCATGACTACAGGCTACTTTATACACAGTTTCTAGGCTAAATATCTTAAAGATAATTAAACAGCTAAATGTTGAAAATGTGTCGACTTTTGAAGCCACCAGTTTCCACACAGTAGTTACAATATTTAAGTTCTTACATTTATTTACTAAACTGATTTTATTACTTGTGATCCGTTTCAGACTGATGGGAGCAAAATGTCTCAGCTTTTACCAGTTTACATGATCACAGGACAGTTTATTTAAGCTGCACTTTTGGAAGGTTTGTAGCCAACAATCCAAGAGAGATGGAAGGAAGTAAAAGAACAAGAAAACCAGACTGGACAGAAGAGCAGCGTTTACTTGTTGAATTGTACGTTCAGTGTTTGGAAAATATTTCTTCTTTCCTCCATTTTGTCCTCTGCTATAGAAACTCTTAAACCTCTTAAAAGTCCTCCTCTCTACTCTTAACTATTTTCACCTTAGGAGCTGTTTTTAGGGCTAAGATGTTTCATGAATCATTTTTATCTTAGTCCTAAATTTAAGAAGAAATTCTTAGAAATTCTAAGAAAATGTCATAATTCTAAGAATTTTATTAGTATTTCGTCACTAGGAGCAACTTTTAGGCTTAAGAAGCTTCGTGAATACGGGTCCTGGTCTGAGATGGAAGGAAAGTTTTAAGACAAGTTTTTGGTTGAATTTACTTTCATAGAAGAGTCACGGAGGTGATTTGAGGTTTGAAGTCATCTACTGCTGGATTAATTGAAGTAAATTTTTTAAGGGTTAACTTGGTGGAGTTTGGGCTTTAAATGCTGACCCGCTGATCGGTAACTCGGACCCTCACAACACTATGCTTTCGCCGCTGAGGTCAGCTACTGGCTGTTGTGTGGGTTTGAGACCAGCATCTGTGTAGGGTTGGTGGTTGGTGGTATGAAGTCCTGAAACCAGCTAGTGATTGAATCTGAGGATGTAAAGTCCAGCACAGGAATGAAACCACTGGTTTATTCAGAGCATTTGTTCAGATGGCAGAGACAGAGGCACCAGCTACAGCTTGGTTTGGATCAGTGATGAGGTTTTAGGAATTTCGGGCCAGCAGTTGAGAGTTGAGGGAGTCAAACAGGCTTGATTGGTTTCGTTTGTGATCAGATCTAGTAGTTGTGGTTGAAGTTTGTAAAGCAGCTGTTGTGTCAGTGTGACAGTCTGAGAGCAGCTACAGAACGGAAGTGAGGGTTTGAGACTGATTACTGGTTGGAGGTAAAGTACTGACTGGGTTTCAGGGTCTGTCACCAGCTCTTGTCGGTTTTCAATGTCTGAGAGAACATGCTGAAAGAATTTGGGGTTTCTGACCAGAAATGATCCACTCGGTATTAAATATCGGTTGAGTTTGATTCCAGCTGTCGGGTTTGAAAACTTGAGGCCAGTCGTACCCGGGCACGGACCGAGGCAGAGCCTCACAGAAGGGTGCGTTTAGAGCAGCAGCCGAATAGAGCTGTTTGTTCGGTGGAAAGACTTTGTGGATCTGAGTGGTGTTTACAGTTTGGAACCAGTCGTTTGTAGCATTGGGGGTTTGTAAATAATTCTTGAGTTGACTTGAAATTAGGCTAATTACATAACGTCTTACATAACCAACATGCTTCCAAGTGAACGTATAATGATGTGTAAACTCCAACAAAACTATTCTGCAGCAGGATTTTCTGGATGCGCTGAATTCGAGTGGACCCTGTCCTGAATGTCCCTCGTGCTGTCCTGAAATAATTAATATAATCGCCTCGCTTTTAAATGCAGCACGAACTGACGGACGGACGGCAACAACCAGCCGAAAAAGATATGCAAATGATATTCCTCCCTTCAGAACTCATTTGCATTTACATCTGCTTAACGTTGTCTTGCTGAATAAAGGCAAAGTCAAGAATGACGCAAAACCAAGGGCGCACACACACACACACACACACACACACAACAACAAGCGCACACCAGCGCACACACACACACACACACACACACGCACACACACACACACACGCACGTGGATTTTGTGTTGAAATGTTTGTGTGCATTAAAGAGCCGTTTAACCTGAAAAAGCCTGAAATATCACCAGACGATAGACTGTGAAAAAAAAACACCTGATTGATTGATAATGAAAGATGGAAATTAGTTTTGGTCAATAAATGATGATGTCAGGGATGTAAGTTTGGACTCTTCTGTGTGTGTGTGTGTGTGTGTGTGTCTGAGGGGAATACCTGGCTGGCGGAAGGTGGGCGATAGCTCTCGGGCCACGGCACGAGCCACCTCCGAATCCTGGCACGCTGCGAGCGCCGCCTGGTCTGCGGCTTCCGCTTTCGCTCTGGCGTGGGCCGTTCTGGAACAAAAACATCAGCTGAAGTCTGTGCAAGGAGGTCAAAGCCAAGACTGCAGTTAAACTAATAAACACTTACATACAGTACAGAGCAAAAGTTTGGACACCTTCAAAACTTTGAAAGTGTCCCCAAGTGCAGTCACAAAAAGCATCAAGCGCTACAAAGAAACTGTCTGACATGCGGACCGGCCCAGGAAAGGAAGACCGAGAGTCGCCTCTGCTGCGGAGGATAAGTTCATCCGAGTCACCAGCCTCAGAAATCGCAGGTTAACAGCAGCTCAGATCAGAGAGCAGGTCAATGGCACACAGAGTTCTAGCAGCAGACACGTCTCTAGAACAACTGTTAAGAGGAGACTGTGTGAATCAGGCCTTCATGGTAGAAGATCTGCTAGGAAACCACTGCTAAGGACAGGCGACAAGCAGAAGAGACGCGTTTGGGCTAAAGAACACAAGAAAGAACACAAGAAAGAAAACTCGCTGAATGAGAAGGGGTGTCCAAACTTTTGCTCTGTAATGTAGATTAGAGTCAGAGTGAAAGGATGTACAGTTTGTTCCTCTCAGTCATTTATTAACCACACAATTTTAAATCTGATCTTTTTATAAACTACCGACATACTTTTTATCCAATTCTAGTTTCATTAAACTCTGTGTAACGTCACTGGATCTCGTTCCTGTTCTCACTCACGTCACAGCAGCGATAAACCGTACAAGACCTACAGCGTCACCTGGGTCTGTTACCGCGCGCTCACGCTGGAGACTCCTTCCACGCGGATCAGCTGTTGCTATGGAAACGATGGCGTATCAGTGTGAGCGCATTAATATGACCTGTGCTACCGTCAGAGCGGATTCGCTCTTTACTTTCGCTTTACTTTCATCTCATTTGAAAGGTTTCTGAATGCTGTAGTGGTGCTCCAGGTGCGGCATCATAAACAGCAGCGTGGAAAGCGCAGGCGTGGGGGTTTTTTCCGGTTCTGCTAGGTGTGTAGGAGCTTCATCTGACTGACACGAAGGAATTTAGTGTATCTTCCAAAGTGGTGATGAAAAAGTGTAAGAGAGAGAGAGAAGAAGAAATGATCTTAACTAGAAAGGGTTAAAGCTCCGAACATCACTGTGGAGTGTTGCGAATGTTCTCGCTGCGTCCGTCAGCGGAGGAGAAGAAGAACACACACGCGAGGCTCAGCGTGGAAAAAAAAAAGAAGAAGAAGAAAAAAAAAAGCAGCCTTCAGTCCATCTCGCTGTTCTGTTGGCGGTGTTGCATCCTTTATCTTTTCAATAGGCTTCACGTAACAGGGTATAGAGCAGAGACGGAGACGGAGATCATCTCCTTGGCGACAGATGGAGCAGTTGCAGAAATTCTAAGGTTTTAATTTGGCAGCAGTAACCCCCCCCCCCCTCCTCCCCCTCCACACACACACACACACATATACACATATATAAACACAAATACACACACACACAATCCACCCACTCTCTCAGTGGTGCAGATAAAGATGTCAAGACGAGCACATCCTCACTGTGTCGTTTAGAAACGCGTCGCTCTTCCTCGTATTCAGCAAACATTCAGAATTAACAGACATTAGCTGGTCGTCAGGACGCGTCCTGGAAGTGTTCAGCGCTGAAATAATAATAATACTGCATTAGCAAATCAAGTGTTAGAGAGACGGTTCTGTCTCGCTGCTGCGTTTTTCACACTTTCCTGGGACTCGATCGCTGAGAACACTGAAGCGTGCCGTGATGATGATGATGATGATGATGATGATGGGATTCTCTCACTGGAGGAGTCTGAAAGTGATCCTGCCTTGATACTTGTGTAACACTGAGTTCACTGGGTTTAATATTAACCTTAAGTAAGCTCCATCTGGGTCACACCACCGCAGTGTAAGTGAGGACGGAGCCGCAGTGTTTAATGAGACTGGAAGTGGATAAAGTGTATGATGCTGCGTTGTTCAACAAATAAACCAACGTCGCGGTATAAGAGCGCTGTTATAGAAAAACAATCAGCGTGAGAGCCGTAACGTCACCCCGAGCACAGTGTGTTGGGATACGGAGTGCACAAACCCAAGTGTGGCCTCCGAGTGTGAGCCTCTGTATGATCTCTGCCAAAACATGGTGTTGGTGCCAAAAAGTGTTTTTGATCTCAAATCTTTCAATGGTCTTAACTGTCATTCAGATGAAACTCGGCCAATTCAGATTTCACAAGAAAAGACACAAACCTGAAAAAGTGTGTTATTGTCAAATGCAAAATTGTCAAGATTACAACATGAATTTGACACGGTTACGGACACTACAGATATTTTGCTTTTTAAGTTTTTACCAAAAAACAGAATGCTTTCATTTAAGCAACAATTTTTACAGGTCATACGCTTCTAGACGCTCACACTAATTTTAGCATCAATACTCATGAAGAAATATGTGTCTCGATCATCTCTCGAAAACGGCTAAAGTTAGCAACTTGAAATTTTTAGGAAGCGAGACCGGTCACTTCAATGTTGTACAAACTTCAGATGTAGCTTCTTTACACACACACATTTTTCTGTATTTTCTGTATAACATAAAATAATAATAATAAAATCAGCACCAATGCTGTGTTTTGTCTCTCTGTGGATTTATTTGCAGGATGTTTTTGCTGGATTATGTGAAACACGTCACCACATGGCGTTCAGACCGAGACACAAACACACGTGGATTAGAGCACGTCGCCAATCTGTGCGTTTAAAAAAGCTGGGGCAGGCCGAGAGATCCGGGCTCGGTGTAATTACACCGTTAATCAGGTATCATGGGATAACGAGGACACGGCTGAGGATACACACTCCTCACCGAGCGCAGAGATCGCAGGAGGCAAACAGGTAGCAGATACACAGCACGCCATCACCTGTTCATCACTGTGGCTCGTTCCCAAACCAATTCTGTCCCCTCTGCCCCGCCGTACTGCACACGCTTTCCTTATATGGTCAACGAATCCTGTTTTTTTTCCTTCTCTATACAGTGTAAATTATAAACCCTTTTGTTCTGCTGCTTGATACTTTAACGCATATTGAATTTTCAGATCAATAACATCCAAAATATATCATAAAAACAGACGGTTATTGATATAAACACCGCAGGTTTATGTTTTCATCCTTTCAGCTCAAAGTATTTTTTAATTTCTTTTTATTCGAGCCTTTATTGTGAGCTTATTGTGAGCAGGTCGTGTAGTCCATTTACAGATGTGTCTTTAGTATATATATGATACTGAAATACTAAATAGTATCCAGTAGAGCTGCACAATTCATCACATTAAATCTAAATCGTGATATGGACTGTACACTGATTTATTCAGAAAGGCTGCAGTTTATTACATGTCAAATATATGATGTATTGAAAATACATGAAATCATGCAACTCTAATAACCAGACTCACTGTTTAGTTTAATAAATGAAATGTATTTATTTTCAATATTAATGAAAAAACAAACAAACAAACATACTCATTGTTTTGCTTTGTTTTGTTTTAATTATGAATAATGTTTAATTTAGTAATTAAATAAACAGTACTGTATAAAATAGAGAAATTGTAAAAGTCTGACCACAATGAAAAAACAACTTAAATTATCGATTTAATTAATCTATTAACCTGACTTTATGAAATATATACATTTGATGAATTACATTGTCTTTTTTATGCGAGTTAAATATAGTTAGTGTTTTTAACAAAAAATGTAATATGAAAAAATAACTATTAATATATACTTTCAGAATGCTAGTTTATATTTTTAATAAAAGAAAAATCCCTTGTTGGGGTGTTTGTGCTTTAATGCAGGTCAGAGTCCAGATCTCGGTCAAAACACGGGCAGAGAAAAATCCCAGCAGGGAAACATAAATATTAATTATTATTAATAAGCAGACGCGGGTCAGAAGAGGGGAAAGATGAAAGTGAAAACATTTGGAAGTGAAAAACACAGGAAGAGTGCAACAGATGTGGAACACACACACATACACATACACACACATACACACACATACACACACATACACACACATACACACACATACACACACATACACACACACACACACACACACACACATACACACACACACACACACACACACAGGGAACAGACCAACACTACGACTTCACTGCGTCATCGCCATGAATTCCAGCTCCATGACGGTTCTGACTGTGTTACTGTCACTGTGTCGGACTCACTTTTATTCATCTTCATTCTTGTTGAATGATTTATTGTTTTGTAGGGTTTTATTATTATTAAATATATATATATTTTAGATTGTGTTAAAAATCCTAAAAAGCTAAAAATAGTACTCTGTACTCCACACCGTCTGGTGATTTACATCTTAAATAGCGTTTAAATGCAGAATAACACACAACAGATAAAAGTACCAGAGTAACACAGAGAGGAAACACTGACCGTATACGGCAATACAGGACAGCCGAGAGCAAAATATGAGGAGGCGACCGGGACAGAATTAGACCTGATGGAGCGTTTAACATTAATAACACATTAGCTAACATTAATGAGAATTCAATTTAAAGCTCATTGGATTTGATTAAATGCTACTTAATAAACAGCTTCATCACATCCAAGAATAAATAAACATAAATTTAATTACATCATGTTGACAGGGGTGTAAATATTGGCACCCCATGTCCAGCCTGTTCTTTGCCAGTTACCTGCTACAAATATAACTTAACTAATAGGTTCATAAAGTGGACTTTTTATTTATTAAAAAAAAAAGATTAATTCAAAAGGACAATGACTACGTTCCTTGGTAATTAGTATATCATGTAATGTACTGCTTTATGCATGTATGTTTTAAATGTAGTAAAAATATAATAATAAACCAACAAACTATTTTTCAGCGCTGTAAATGTGAAAGATCTGAGCAGGTGGAAACTGTCGCGTCGTCACGGCACCGAGGGCCAGAGTGTGAGTCCTCTTAACCAGAAAACGTCATTAAACAAGAACCATTAGAATAATTAGAACGAATTTGCATAACGCGGTAATATCCGATCAGCTGCGTCATTTCAACTTCAGAAACTTTTACATTTTATTAATCAGTGTGGAAAACAAACATCATGAAACACGGAGCTTCATTTACACGAAGAGCTGTTTAAGCTACACACACACACACACACACACACACACACACACACACACACACACACACTAAACATGCTCAGTCGGCTGAGTGCTCCAACAGATGATAGGCGCGCACAGATCGACTACTGTATCAGTCGTTTTATTCTCGTCAGCGCTGAGGAGCCAAATCCTGCCTTGCCTTATTTAGTCAGCAAGCAGCAATGAGACCGAGAGAGAGAGAGAGAGAGAGACAGAGAGAGAGAGAGAGAGAGGCAGAGAGAGAGAGAGATAGAGACAGAGAGAGAGAGAGAGACAGAGAGAGAGATAGAGACAGAGAGAGAGAGACAGAGAGAGAGAGACAGAGAGAGAGACAGAGAGAGACAGAGAGAGAGAGACAGAGAGAGAGAGGGAGAGGGAGACGGAGGGGGAGAGAGAGAGAGAGAGACAGAGAGAGAGAGAGAGACAGAGAGAGAGACAGAGAGAGAGAGGGAGGGGGAGAGAGAGAGAGAGAGAAAGAGGGAGACGGAGGGGGAGAGAGAGACAGAGAGAGAGAGGGAGGGGGAGATGGAGGGGGGAAGGGGGGGGGGGAGGGAGACTGTCTCACGCTCTCTCTCTTCACATTCCTCAAGTCCCCCTCAGTGCTTATCTCGGCTCTCCATAACAGAATTCGAAGGCACAGAGAAAAAGGGAAAGAGAGAGGGAGACTTCACGGTAGCGCCGCTCTGGGACTGTCTCACTGTTTCACTGTCTCACTGTTTCAATAACATTCACATCAACACGACAGCGCAGTGTCGATCCTGTCACTCGTCCCTCAGCGCTGCTGAACTGTGGACGCCGACTGTTCACAAGACGTTCCAGACTCGACCTGCTAATGTTCTCGTCCTACAAAGACGCTGTACAGCAGACACGCAGCTAACGCTAATATTATAACATATAGATGTTTACTGTATTTATGTAACATGTATGGAAGGAGTCTCCAGTGTCAGGGGCAAAGCTGGAGCTGTGTAACTCGGCAAACTGCTGTGATGTGAGAGGCATGAAACTTGTAAAGGAAAATAATCACCCCAGTCACTTTACTATAGACACACGCGCGCACACACACACACACACACACACACACTGTTTATTTACTCAACTGCTAAATTATTTAATTGATCAAGTCAGTCTGAGCTATAAAATATTGCTGATACTCAGTAGTGTGTACCGTCTGGCCATCTTATTTATTTATTTATTTATTTATTTATTTACATTTATTATGTTACTGACAAGCTAATGGTTTAACATGACTCTAAATATTAAGCTAGCAGGTACTTTAGCAAAAACAGTACAATATTAATAATATAGCATTATACGCTAGTTTACAGGTTTGTTAGCTAGCATTAGAAAACCTAGCAGACATGAGAAAAACTTTTCATGGAGCAACAGTACTATTTATTTAGCTTTTAATAGCGATGTTAGCATAATGTGTGAATATACATTTAGCAACTTATTGCATGTTAATTTAGACAGCAGAATTAGCAAGTTATTACAAAACTCGTGTGGCTAAAATATGATGTAAAATATGAACTCATTTTTGTAATTAAAGTATAAAAACGTCACCATGAATTAGCATCACACGCAGATCAGATACAGTCTGGGAGCTAGCGAGGACCAGCTCGTACACTCTCATTCCTGTAATGCTAACACACTTAGCTTTTGATCATTATTAGCAGCATTAGCATTTATCTCTGAAGTGTTCATTTACACCCCCTGATTTAGCCGGCTATGCTAATTCACACGCTAAAGCTGCTTATAGAGTGAAAGACGAGGGGAAGAGCGTTCCAGCTATTCGGCTAGATATTTGGTTTCAGAGGTGATGAGTGGCTTCATGTATTTATAGAAAGGAAACTAGCATATCGGCGTGTGCTAACTGGTAAAGCGCTCAGTTTTATGTGACAGGAAAAATATTTATAGAATATAGCGTAAGTACGGAAGTAGCATGCTTACAACTAGCCATAAAAGCTAACAAAACAAAGTTGCAATTATTTCTATATAAATCATCAATAACATGACAGTAACAGTCCATGTGTCTGTGAGACGCTGAGAGAAAAAAGCCATTTAACAGGCTAATGTTCTGTGTTGTGCAGACAGCTGTAAAACCAAACAATGCTATCAAACAGCAGATAAAATTAGCTAACTTGAGTGGTATTTCGAACAATAAAACAACCAATCACACTGCTGTGAGAAAAAAAAAAAGAAAATTTTGCTTGTGTTTCGTGTATATAGGCATGTTTAAGAGGCGTGGCTTTGTGTACTCGGACATGGTATGGGAGGTGGGGCTTTGTGTATATGGATGTATGCTTCTGTTTTGTGTATATTGGTGTGTTTAATAGGCGTGGCTTTGTGTGCGTGGACCTGATTCGGAGGCGGGGCTTTGTGTACATGAACATGGTTTGGGAGGCGGGGCTTTGTGTACATGAACATGGTTTGGGAGGCGGGGCTTTGTGTACATGAACATGGTTTGGGAGGCGGGGCTTTGTGTACATGAACATGGTTTGGGAGGCGGGGCTTTGTGTACATGAACATGGTTTGGGAGGCGGGGCTTTGTGTACATGAACATGGTTTGGGAGGCGGGGCTTTGTGTACATGAACATGGTTTGGGAGGCGGGGCTTTGTGTGCATGGACCCAATTTAGAGGTGGGGATTTGTGTACATGGATGTGATTGGGAGGCGGGGCTTTGTGTACATGAACATGGTTTGGGAGGCGGGGCTTTGTGTACATGGACATAATTGAGAGGCTGGGTTATATGTACATGGATGTGATTGGGAGGCGGAGCTTTGTGTACATGGATGTGATTGGGAGGCGGAGCTTTGTGTACATGGATGTGATTGGGAGGCGGGTGAGTTTTGTAAAGAAACTACACGTAGAGGCTACAGTGATACAGTGATGATGATCAGGCAGTAAAGTATTGGAGTTTGGAGATCCTCATGTAGCTGCTCTCAATGCCGCTGTGATTTCATCACTAACACATCCGCTCAGCTCTGCATTGATTAGCTGCTCACAGTGAGTTTTAGCCTGGGGGCGAATACCAGCACTCATGTGAACACACTATTCTATTCAACACCACTCTCGCCCTGTCTGTCTCTCTGTCTCTCTCTCTCTGTCTCTCTCTCTCTCTCTCTCTCTGTCTCTCTCTCTCTCTGTCTCTCTCTGTCTCTCTCTGTCTCTCTCTCTGTCTCTCTCTGTCTCTCTCTGTCTCTCTCTCTGTCTCTCTCTCTGTCTCTCTCTGTCTCTCTCTGTCTCTCTCTGTCTCTCTCTGTCTCTCTCTGTCTCTCTCTCTCTCTGTCTCTCTCTCTCTCTGTCTCTCTCCGTCCCCTCCTCATGAGTTCTCTGTAACTCTATATCCTTTCACCTCTGTCTCTCTGTCCCTCACTTATCCGCTTTCTCTCAAGCGATCTGTTTTTTCTTGGTTCGTTTGTGCATGTTATGTTTTTAATGTCTGATACACAACACCTGTCTGACGTGATCTAATCCCTTAGTGTGTGGACGAGACGGACCTGCCTGTTTAAACCATGAAAATATTTCTGTTCATACTAAACTACATCAAATCAATCTTACATAAAATTTCAAAAGTTAAATATTTATAGATTGTAATACGTGCGAGATTCGTCCTCAACAGCATGTAGACTTTAACAAGGTTATTTGTTGTGATTTTATTTTTGGCTTCTCATCTGCACAGGTGCATGAAACCGAAGGCGAAATAAACAAGCTGCGGTTGATTGCTTCTTGTTTCACATGATTTTCACCGTTTAAACGCACTCGCTATGTCTTTCTCTTCGCGCAGTTTGAAGTATAAAGGAGCCTGTTTGAGGTGCGTGTTGCAGCTACTTTAATTTATTATTTAAAACGAATGTCTCTGTCTCTTCCTGTCTGGGTCACTGTCTCTGTGTCTATAATCACTTTATTTTCACTAGATCCTGAAGTTAATACCTTTATGGAGCTTCTGTAAAGATTTAACTCTACCTACAGTTCCCACACGTCCTTAAAATCTGTCCTTGTTCAGCTCCTGTTAGTTTCATTTCGCACTTACTCAGCAGTTTACAGACAACGAGCAGGAACATTTCTCCAGGGAAATCTTACATTTGTGATGTCAGAGTGATGCTAGCTGGGTGTGTTTGATGCTATGATGGTATTTGACTTTGCTAAAGTTTATAGCATTACACACAATTAACATACAATGTATTCAAAAATGAACCACAGGGGGAGCTCTAGCACCCAATCAGCTACCAGATACACAGACGATACACCAATAACACGGATGAAAACCTGCATTGTGACAATTTTACAATGTACAATGTGACCATCACCAGTAAGATCATCAAGTTGGAAAATTTGTCCCCACTACCATTTGGGTTTAAATAAATAATAATAAAAAATAAAAAAAACAGGTCAGTTTAAAAAAAGCTTTCCGAATTGCACGCACTCACCTGGAGGTGGCGATCTCCACTTTCGTCCTGGCGATGGCGGCCGCTCTGATTGCCCCTTCAACAGCACGCTCCACTTTCTGTTTGGTCTTGGCATTCTTCAACGGAATGAGCTGCTTCTTGATGCCCCTCACCAGCACGTTGTTCTTGTACTTGCCCTCCTCGCGAGTGCCGTCAGGGAACACGGTGCAGCCGTAGCCGTGGCGTTTGTTGTTGGCCCACTCGCCCTCGTACTTCATGCCGTTGGAGCGCTCGCTGATACCGAAACCACTGCGCTTGTCGTTCTTCCACTCTCCCGTGTACGACTCGGTGGTGGTGGCATCCACGTTGTCCTCAGCCGGAGCGTTGTCCTCGTCCTCTCCGAAGCTGAGCGTGGAGTTGGCGTCGCTGGAGCTGATGCGGCTCATGGCGGCGTCGCTGCGCGCCGAGCTGCGCTTACTCGAGATGGACGAACGTGAATCCGACTTCCTCAGCTGCCTCAGGCTGCCGAACAGCGAGCCGCGCCGGAACAGACCCTTCTTCCTGCCTGAGCTGAGCTCGCCATCGCTGTGGACGTTGAGGACGAAGCCGCCACGTGTCCCGGCCGGACTGTCAGACGAGCGCTCGTTCAGGACGGAGCCGTTACTCTGCTCGCTGCGCAGGGAGGCGAGGGAGGTGCGCAGCGGCGAGCGGATCACCGCAGCCATCCCATACGGGACGCTCTGTCTCACGCCGTACCCGTGACGCATCCCGCCCATCCACTGGCCCTGAAATGTACCTGTCAATCACACAAACACACGTGGGGGTTAAACGGATGCTTAGCACGTGACGTGTTAAATTAACTTCTGCTTTGCCAGAACCGAGCGGATGTATGAAAGATCTGTTACTATGGCAACGATACCATATCAGCCTGAGCAAATTAATGTTTTAATGAGATTTTCAAACATTCTAAATGCAATTATATTTATACATATACAGTATATATATATATATATATAAGCACCGTCGCATTGATTAAAATAAAAGTCAAGATAAACAAGGGCAAAGCGCAGAGTAAAATGATAACATCACTTTGGAGATTTACAATTAAAACAGGTTTGAAAATAAGATGGACAAGTTTATTTAAATTATAAACCCAAGCGCTAAGGCATCGTCAGAATTACAGCATTTTACAACAACTTCTTATTATTAGAATTACAGCTCCTTGAATCCCAAACAGTGTTAAATGTAAAGCTAGTGCACTATGTAGGGTGTACACTCCCTTGTTCCACACTCCGAGTAGTGCCTTTGATCAGGGGTTAGAGAGGGGTTTGGGATTCAGCCTCGTGTTAGACACTAGTTAGCTTTGTAGCTAAGCGTTAGCCGTGAACAGAACGACACGGACGGTTCAGAGGCGACTCAGAAGGACTCAGAAGTGATTAGTGCAGAGACGCGTGTTGTGTAAGACGACATAACGTCATCAGATGTGTGTTGTTACTGAAAGTGCTTCTGTGACTGGGTGTGAATGTGGGTGTGGTCAGGCAGCTGCTCTCTCCTCAGTACTGCGGACCGTACAGACCGACTCTCACCCACGCTGAGACACACAGTTAGTGTCATTAACCACTGGACAACACCTGGGACACGCCCAGTCACACACACAGTCAGTGTCATTAACCACTGGACAACACCTGGGACACGCCCAGTCACACACACAGTCAGTGTCATTAACCACTGGACAACACCTGGGACACGCCCAGTCACACACACAGTTAGTGTCATTAACCACTGGACCACACCTGGGACACGCCCAGTCACACACACAGTTAGTGTCATTAACCACTGGACAACACCTGGGACACGCCCAGTCACACACAGTGTTACACCTCACAGTGCTGTTACTGTCTGTTATCAGCACTCTCGTCCAATCAGACTCCTGTAGTCAGTGTTTTAGATTAAACAAACAAATCTGTCTGCGTTTTGATGACTCTAAAGATGTTTAACTCATTTAATGGTAAGACGTTTGACTTTCTGATGTTGTGAGGAGCCGAGCTGATCTGAAGTCAGTCTGTAGACTGTGTGTAAGGGAAAGAACTCGGGTATGATGATAAAAGCCTGCGTTGACATTTGTTGAGGTGGAATTAACTAATCACATAATACGCGTATCCTCTAGAACAAACAGCTCAAATGACACTTTTTAAATATCTTTTAAATTTCCTCTGTTTAAAAGAAAAATGATAGTTTTAACTATTTGCTATACTGAAGCTGAAGCTGTTACTATTTAAACTCCACTCTAATAAAAAAAAACACTTTAAATAAGTTGTCATTTTTACTTTGCATTAAATAAGAACACAAAATGATCAAAACCGTAATGGACAATCGTTTATAAAGATTTTCAGCTCTGTTTTTTGTGCTGTCAGAGCCGCTGTTCCAGAGACTTCATCACCTCCTGACCAATCAGAGTGCAGGACTCAACATAACAACACAACAATATTTATCACCACATAAAGCAGCTCCGTTAACACACGTCTGTCCTGAGCACAAATGTAAAGAAGCAAATGAAGTAGACGTGAGGTTTATTATAATAAGACCGTATCAGCTTGTGTGTGTGTGTGTGTGTGTGTGTGTGAAGATTCTCCTGCAGGCTCATGGGATAAGCTATTCTTCTACACAAGATACATGAAGATATACTCTGTAATCAAATATATGAATATATCCAACAGATACAGCGTTGACCCCCAAGTTCCTCTGGAGGAGACGCTGCACCCGGGGCAAGTCTGCGCTTGACACGATCGGGACGACCGTCCTCACACACCCTGACCGCCACACCAGACGTGAGTTTAATAAAGTTCGGGAGACGAGCCGCACGCTCTGAGGATGTTATTGTAAAAATAAATCCACAATATGAGGAGTTTTATAGGGGCGCAGGCTGGACGCGCTGCTCTTCACCGTGTAACTCAAGCTGTGGAATGACGAGTGTGTGACGGAGTCGACGCCCGTCGCTGCCCGATGCCGCCATATCTCGGTCCTGAACACACAGCGCTATTTTAAAACATGGAAGTAACCTGAGACGTGGAGAAATTTGCAGCTTAAGCCAATCATAACTCCGGTTTATTCACAAAACACGGTTCATCTTTTCCGCTGGGGCGAGCTGCCCCCCTCCCGCCTCCTCGCCTCATCACCCACGCGGCACGAGTTAGAAAAGAGGAAGGAGATTTCTGTCAAATCTGACATTTTTTGGTAAATACCCTGAGCAAAATAAACAGTCGCGCTACGACATGAATCTGTAACTCAGCAACCTGATAAGATCTGAGCCGGAACGCGTCAGTGATCTCCGATTTAAATGATTCATACCATATACAGCGCTGCTGAATCCTGCGCTCTGATTGGTCAGAACTGACTGTTGATTAATTCCCTTTAACAGCAGCTCACACTGACAGTAATGCAGGTTTATATCAATGTTCTCGCTCTGAAACGTTATCGTTTCTATAGCAACGGCTCAGTCACAGGGACGTGTGCGGCGCGCGCCCCTCTGATAATAAACAGATGATTAACATGCGTAATGTTGATAGGATGGACATTTCTGTGAGGATGAACGTTTACTTATGTAACACCAGTGAAGGAGTCTCCAGTGTCAGTGATGTGTGACTGACAGCCGGAAAGATGCGACTGTATGTTTGGTGACATCTTGTGACAAACATCTTTTTCTTTATCACACATATTCATCCGACTCGTCTGAAACCTTTAATTAGAATAATTATTACAATAGAAGTTGATATAAGATTGTGGGAAGCCTTGCTGTGTTTACTCATTAGACAGTACGGACACGTTCCACACTCACCACTTCAATCATTTATTATCTTCACAGCAAAAGTTCCCCAGGCACGTTAACTTTACTACACGTGTGGCTTTACGAGCTTCATTCAGCAGACGATTATTTAATTTACTCAACATTTTTCAATCTGCTGAACACAAACTCAAACCAAACGAGGATCGATGCTGATCTTCAGCTCCGTGTCGCTTCACAGCAACTCTGATCTGAAGTGTAGCAGATGTTGCTATTATTAGCCGTGACCTCTATGACTGACCGTCCAGACCAGCGCCGTAGATCACACAGCACCAGCGGCTCGGGTCCGACGCGGACATACATATGAATGCGTTCAAGAAGTTCAACAAGTTTGGCATAAAAAAAAAAAAGCCAAAATAATCCTGAAACTAGAGGAGTCCTGATATACAGTACGTCCGTATGTACAGTAGAGCCTCATATGATGTAGTATTATATCCTGTATGTAGCCTCTATAGACAGGTCACGTACACACACACACACACACACACACACACAAGACTCCTATGTAAGTCACATAAACTTTATTAAATATATTTTTTATTATAGTAATTTAGCCTTATATAAAATCTGGTGGTTTTCGTACATAATATTTTTACAGATGTTTATACGAAATGTTTTGCGGCCATTAATAAAGACATATAAGTTAAATAAACGTATTAAGTGTATTATGTATGTATGTATTATATTAAGTACTTTTTAAAGTACTTAATATTTATAAGTCTCATGTATATATATATATATAAATAATAATAATAAAAGCTTCAGATGTAGCCTCGTCATATATACAGCCTTGTGTCGTCTTATAAAGTCTTTGTAGTCTTTCCCAGGTTCCTAAATTTAATCCGTACCAGCACGAGCCAAAGATGGCAGGAAGTCCTACTGAGATCGTCAAGAAGTTTGTCGGACTTCAACGTTTCTCACTGTGGTTCAGACGGAATCACAGTCGTAAAAATGTTTCACATGCAGTCGCGTGAGTGATTCAGAACTGATTGATATGTGGGTTGTAGCGGTGGTTCTGGACTTTGTAGGTGGTTCGTGCCTCTTCCTGTACAATCATAGAGTCAATAAATATGATGAATTCCTACAACTTTCATAACATTTAACACAGTTCTGCTAAAACAGTTGTAGTCTTCCTATGAGCTGCGACAAGCTTCATGCTCACGTAGCAACACGGAGCGTTTCCCAACCAATGCAGCGCTCGCTAGCTAGCCTGGGATCGCTACATGTGCCAATCAAAATATAGTGCACAAACGAAGTGTAGTGTTTCGCAAAGTGCTTCTTTATCGCTAGCTATGCTAAGAGCGACAACATTAAATTTAGTAGCATCTGGATGTAAATGTTAATTAAGACCCTGTTAACAGGTGACAATACAGCAGGAAAAAGCTACATCGCACATGATTCATGAGTACAATGTGACGTTTCATAGATAAAGCGTAGACCATAGGAGATTAAGACGGGTGATCTTATTTCGGTTCAGAACGAATCCAGCATGTTCTAGCAAAAAGTTTGGGAGTGTTCAAAAAGCCGCCTGTATAAAGTGCTTTACTGTCTTATATACACTAATTAGTCTTAAGTCTAATACGTTGTCTTATGACGTCCTAAGGCAATAATGCCTTATGTATGAGCTCTTGCTGGGACATGCGAAGTCATAGCCCTAATACATAGCCTTATATGGCGTTAATTAGATATCTTAATGAGAGACGAGTCTTCATCATATCCAGGTTTAAAATTCTCTCGTATATGAAGTCTTATACTAGCCTTACACGGCGTCTTAATTACCAGCGCGGTATAGTCTCATATCAAGTGAATCTGCATGGAGTCTTACATGCAGTGGTATAAAACCCTAATATGTCACTGGATGAATGAGAATTATACACGGTACAATCTGACATGTAGCCTTATGGAGTCGCATGGCATTTTATAGAAGTCTTATAAGGATTCATACCCAGTTTTTATTGTTCTGCCTTATATGGGGCCTTACAGAGAATGTAATCTTATACGCAGCCCTGTACAGTTGGAATATACAGTTCTTGTACACACAGGTTTACTACTCAGTCTTATGTAGTCTTATGAAACCTTACATAAGACGTTTCCATGCTCATGTATCCAGGCTATGCCATTTTAGTCTTGCATGCGGTCATACTGTATAAAGTCCTATGGCCTTGAGCCATATAAAGTACAATCTGATATGTAGTCTTATGTAGACTACGGCTTGTTTAAGACAGACCCTTCATTAAACAGTCATATGAAATAAGAATAGATCTCTCCCCATGTCTGATGATCTGCCTAAAGTAAAGTCTTACACAGTACACAATGCTACATACAGTCTTATGTAGTTCTGTATAGACCCTGAAATCCAAGTTCCTGTATTTGTTCAGTATGTCATCTGCATATTCTTAGGAAGTCTTGCAGGTAAGTTTATACAGATTCGTCATACTAGTGACATTGCAGCTACTGTGGTTTAGTCTGACAGATTTATATATTTATGTATAGTGTTGCAGACTTCTATAACCTTATGGCATCTTACAGTCTTCCAAGAAGTGTTTATATATATATATATATAGGCTTATGTATATATGAGTTGTAAAGTTGTAAAGCGACCTCTCAGATACAGTATATTGTAGCCTTGTCATATTATTTTATCTGGAAGCTTTATAAGTAGCCTTGTGCTCCTATACAAGTGTACATAGTGTTATTAAGTTTATGCGATGTGTTATCTCGAAGCTGTCTGACAATTCATGATTGGTCTTATATTAAGTCTTATATTGCGTGTAACCTCATCGGACCTTTAAGTCCTAATGTTAAGTCTTTATCCGTAGCTTATACCCATCTTATGGCATGAGATGAAATGTTTTATATCAAAGGCTTATTTAATACTGATATTTCATGTTCCTTCATCTGTAATAACTTCTAGTGGTAATGTTTAATTTTTACACAAGTATTATAAGTTTTATTTCCAAGCGTATATAAAGGGCCAAAATTCACATTATATTGTTGGAGCATTATTACTGATTCTTACACAAAGTCTGTCTATGTAGCATTATACAACCCTATGTCACTAAGTGTACATGACGTGTTACATAAGCCAAGGTAAATTAGTCACATGGCTTACATACGGTTCCTCCTATGACATACAGTCAAATGAACTGTTATTGATGAATGAACGGATTAATATTAGGTGCAGCCTTCCGGAGGTGTTAAAAGCCCCAGTGTCTCACAGCTCCTCCACGATACACTCCTCACGTACTGTACACTTTGGGTCACGTTATAAAGTCTTTATGGCGTGTTTGGATGAGCTGGTGTGGATCAGTCACATGACTCACCCGGTCCCTGATATTCTGCAGTGTTAATATTCAGACTTTATTATGTAGCCTCGCGCGCATTCGGTCCCTCCAGCGTGGTAAAATGCAACGTGACATTATAACGTGAACGTGAGTCTCGGGCGAGCGGAGCGCGAGCGGCTGGAACTCACCCCCGTCCCCGTAGGTCTCGACTCCGTAGCCGTCCTGCAGCCCGTTACTCCACGTGCCCTCGTACCTGGCGGAGGTGTTGAGGCTCTGCCGCACTCCGTAGCGCCCCTTCAGCCCGTGAGTCCACTCCCCCCGGTAGAGCCACCGGCCCTTGGCCTCCACCCCGAGCCCGTGCCGCTTGCCCTGCGCCCAGTGGCCCTGGTACGTGTTGCCGCTGGGCCACGTGTACACGCCGACCGCCTCGAAGCCGTTGCGCCACGAGCCCGCGTACTCGCCCTGGCCCTTGGGGCCGGTACAGACGCCGTGCCCGTGGGCTTTACCGTCCGCCCAGCCCCCGCAGTACGTCCCGCCATCGTCGAAGTCGAACCGGCCGCCCGTCATTCAGACAACCCGCGCGCGCCTCGGTGCCTGTGTCGGAGCTCGGCGGAATCGCACGCGCGGATTCGGGATGGAGCGGCGGAGAGTCGGGGAGCGCGCGCGCATCGGGCACACCGGAGGCCGCACGCGCTGTCAGCGCCGTTAGTCACTGTGTCTGATCCTCTCTCTCTCTCCCCCCACCACCCCCCCGGAGCGTGCAAGAGGAGGAGGAGAGCGGGGGGTGTGTGTGTGTGTGTGTGTGTGTGGACGATCTAAACGAATCGGTTCCTTTAAATGATTCGATTTAGGTGAATCATTTATAAGAATCGATTTGCAGGCACTAATGAATAAAAAAATTGATATAGTTTTATATACATTATATGTTGTATATAAAAACCAGCTCCAGCTCCAGGGAGCTGCGTGCGCGCGCGCGTGTATGTGTGTCTCCCCCTGCTGCAGGGCCCAGAGACACATAGTGTGTGTGTGTGTGTGTGTGTCTCTGTTGCCCGGAGCTCCTTCCTCAGGAGCTAAAGGGACATTAATTTCACTTTCAATCACGTTCAATTTCATTCATCTGAGCTTTTTATTCCTGAACTTCTCACTGTTCCAGATTCAGACCCAATCATCATCACATGAACACAATAGTGTATCACATTAACACACACTTACTGGCTTTATTTCAACAACACTAAAAATGTATAAAGTTAATGTTTATTTAGATTTTGAGTGTTAAAGCAATTTCATTACAAATATGAAAACTAAAAAAACATGAGAACAAAGACATAGTAGGTAGTAACATTTATTTAATGTGTTCATAAAATGTAAATATTTTGTTTAAACATTTTATTAATATCTGTTCTGCATCAGTGAATTGTTTGTTTTGAAATCCTTTTACAGCTATTTGATTTATGACAAACAACAACAACAACAATAATAA
>JAAGKR010008007.1:0-33516 GCA_011419295.1 Clarias macrocephalus | reverse complement strand
CAACACCACCAAACACCCCCGCACACCTCCACACACACCCCAACACCACCAAACACCCCGCACACCTCCACACACACACACCCCAACACCACCAAACACCCTGCACACCTCCACACACACCCCAACACCACCAAACACCCTGCACACCTCCACACACACACACCCCAACACCATCAAACACCCCGCACACCTCCACACACACCCCAACACCACCAAACACCCTGCACACCTCCACACACACCCCAACACCATCAAACACCCCGCACACACACCAACACCACACACATCCTGCACACCATCAAACACACACCCCAACACCATCAAACACCCTACACACCACACACACACTCCAACACTACACACACCCCAACACCACACACAACCCAACATTTACATTTAGGCATTTGGCAGACGGCCTTATCCACAGCGACTTACATTTTATATATCTAAGCAGTTGAGCGCCAAGGGCCTCCCATAGCAAAGGAAACTCCAAGATGAAGTCTCATGTTAATTTCTTTTTTTCTCCTAGACAGAAATCAGCTGTCTTTATAACTTGAATGAGATTTTAAGCATTTTCTCAATCTTCTCAAATATGCCTCAAATGTGACTTATTATGTCTAAATCTCATATTTGTCTTGTGTGCGACTCACATATTTCTTGTTTCCCCAAAGCAGTGTTTCCCACACATAAAGTATACAGTGCTTGTAAACAATGCATTTGGGTTTTCTGATATGTAGAATTAAACTCATTACTTTTAAATTGTACATTTTACTACTACAGGAATGACGATGCAAATATGTAGAACTCACAAAATGCACATATTATATATTATGTCCTTGACATAAATGTTTGCTGACAGAGAGGGTTTTCATAAAGTGTCACATTATTTTAGATTATTTAGATATTTCATTCTATATTTAGGTTATCACAATGCTGTGGACTTTGTGTTACTCCTGTATAAATCATACTTTGAGTTGATCAGTGTGACACTTAATATCTTTCTCAGGTTGTGTGACATTTTGTATAATTTAGTGTCTTGATTTGACAGATTTTGCTGTTGTCTGTTATATTGTGTGAATTGTAAATGTATTACACAATAATAAATGTATATTATATTTTGCACATTTAAGTTTATCCCATTTATATACTTATTGTGTCATGCATGGGCTCGATCTACAAATTAGTGTTAATAGTAATCTGTAATATTTTTAATATTGTTAACCTGCCTGTTTTAATGTTGAGGTGGACAGAGGTCAGTATGGACACTGACTGGTCTCAGGTGGTGTTTGTTGTGGCTCATCACTATATACTGTTGATTGAGGATTTTTGATATGTTGAATAAATCTATAATATTTCTCATTTGTGTTTCATCTCATTTACATCTGGTTTTAATCTCATTAAGGTCTTAACCCTGGCTCATTTGCTTCTTCTACATATGCAGTTATGTGTCTCATGTACATCTCAGGTTTCTCACATGAGTCTCGGGTAGGTCCCCCTTTGTGTCTCTTGGTTTCTCCTAAGTCAGCTTTAGGAGAAATCGAAAAGACAGTTTCAAGCTTGTAATGAAAAAGCTCAATTCAGTCTCACAAGACTAGAAAAACATCATTCTGAGCAAAAAAAAAAACGTTTGCTATGGATTTGCTCAAGGGCCCAACAGTGGCAATTTAGTGGTCATGAGGTTTGAACTTCTGAATCATAGTTGTAACCACTGAGCTACCCTAACACTACACACTACACACCACCTCACACACACCACCACACTCCACCCCAACACCATCACACCCCTCCCCATCACCATACACCACCACACACCACCCCACTCAACTCCACCACCATCACCCCACACACACCACCACAGTCCACCTCAACCCTGACACACACCTTCTCAATACCACCACACTCCAACCCCACACCAACCCGAACACCACCACACTCCACCCAATACCACTACACCACCAACATCACCACACTACACCCGCTAACTCCACCACCAACACCACCACACTCAACTCCCACTCCATAGCATCACCACAAATCACCTCAACACTATCAAACCATTACAAATCACACAAATGTTTGAACACTACCCAGCCCTACACACCACACAGCCATGCATTCTCTTAGTAACATGAAGATAATATAATTCTTTCTCTCTCTCTCGCTCTCTCTCTGTCTGTCTGTGTGCCTCTATGTCTTCCTTCTTACTTTTCTTCCCCTCAGCAGGTTTGATTGAACTGATGACCTCAATCAAAAGACAATTACCCTGGTTGAGGGCAGGAGGTAATTATCCCCCATCAGAGAGGAGATTGAGCACACCTGAATAGAGAGAGATACTTTTACTCTGCACAGATGTGTGAAAAGGTACAGGAGTAAAATCCGAAGAAAAAAAAAAGCACTATGATGAGGAAATTCACAGCAGAATAGAGAATAAAGCTCAAGATATTTATTAACCATAATAGAGATAATAAAGTTAGAGCTCTTTCAATGATTTACATTATTAATGTGGACATGACATTTATAAAGTTTTACAAATTTTAGACATTGTGCAAAACACACACAAACATGCAAGGAAGGATAAACACATTGCATGTTACAATAGAAAATGCCTTATTAGTGGTATTAGTGATAAATATAGAAACTTGACAGCACATTAATATGAAATAAGTAAAAAGCTGTTTAAATGTCAAAGAAGAGTTGAGCTTGCTAAAACAGATGATTGGATATCAGACAATCAGCGCCATAATCAAACATCACACTCCAGTTAGCATTAAAGTCCTTCTCACATTACCTTCACACCGCTGGGCAGGGTTTAACAGAGAAAAGCAGAAAAGCCGAAAATAATCCTTTATAGTGGCCTTCTAATCTATAAAACTAAACACTTTGCCAAACTCTGATAAGCGCCTTCAAACTCCATCACACTCTGGACCAGTTCCATGGAGAAGTAAGATTAAAGCATTTTACCAATCAATACTGTCCCTATCACACGCTTTGATGGAATACCACAGAAATTTACTGAATAGGAAGTTAATGGGCATGTGGAGCAGGTGATGGAGGTGAACGTGTTGAGCTGGCGTTCTGCAGCTGAGAAGCACATCACTTTCCTAGTCTGAATCATTTGCTGCTGTTCCATGACTGTCCTGAAGTCCTGCTACTGGCACTGTCTTTACCCGCGGCAGGATGAAGGTAACGTGCAGGAGATGAGAGTGTTGTAGGAGCAGTGTTTATTTTAACTTAGAAACACACTAATACATGCACAAATCACACAACAAGCAAGTCATTCTGCACAACACACACAATCACACTTGAACATTTTGATGTATCACTAGCTAAAAAAAAACAAAGTTGATCCAGACGACAGTCAGAGAGATGCAGACGAATGACCTGGAGCGGATGTTTGTGTTGCAGAACATTACAACATCAACCTTCTGCTCAGCTCTTTACCTCGTGTTAGACATAAATATCAGGACAGATCCTGTGTGATTAATAGATATTTGCCCACCTCCATCTTTTTCTCACTGCAGTGGCTCAACATTAAACCAAAATAGACTTAACAGAGATTTTATGTCATGAATCCACATAAAACCCATACATCAAGTCAAGTCAAGTGGCTTTTATTGTTATTGTATCCCTGTACAGCTGGCACGCTACACCATGAAACGCAACAACGCTCCTCCGTAATGGAACAGTGTAATGTTTCAGGACCCTGAGCTTTAGCATCAGGATACATTTAACCTAGAAATCATGTCCTAAGACCAGCACAGCAGGGGAACAAAAGAACTCAAGCTAAAGGCTTCTTTTAACCCATCTTCTAAAGTCTACTTAAGTTTTCAAAAGAGCAGTGAAGCATTCCATCATCAGGCCCTCAGGGTTCTTCTCCACACGGAGTCCCTGCTCAGTCATCTCCTAGACCTCCGAACAACAGGATCAGATCACAAATGACCAAGCAGGACAAGAGAAATATTAGAAGGACAAGTCTTTTTTTTAGGTTACTTTTATGCTAACAAGCATGTTTCAGTACTGAGTTTACTTTATCAAAACTCTTCACACTGTGAGAACCGCAGCGTTCTGTATGGACTGAGCTGTGGACCACTTTTCATTGCATTCAATGCCATCTTTCAAAATGTATTCAACCCCCCCCCAACACACACACACACACACACACACACACACACACACACACACACGGCAGCAAAACCTTTTTCTTGCATGTTAATATACTGTTTTCAAAGCTGTTCGACCTGAATTCAAATGATAAAATTATTTAGACTACAGTCTGATGCTTTTCTTCTGTAATTTCTTACTGAAACATACTGAAAGTCCAAAAATAAAAACAATATTAAAATAAACAACACCAGCCAGAGCTAATCCCTTTCAATTGAGGACCTGCTTTGGTGTTTTGTCTTCACCAACATTAACATCTGTAAACAATACCAACTTTGGATAGACTTTATTAATTCATACATGGACACTTCCGATGACAGAGGCGTTGAGGCTGTAGTGGTCAGCGTGGGGGTGGGAGTCATCCAGCGGTAAATATTACTATGAATAATATTGTGAATATTACTGTGTATATTAATGTGTATATTACTGTGTATATTAATGTGAATATTACTGTGAATATTACTGTGTATATTAATGTGAATATTACTGTGTATATTAATGTGAATATTACTGAGAATATTAATGTGAATAATACTGTGTATATTAATGTGAATATTACTGTGAATATTACTGTGAATATTACTGTGTATATTAATGTGAATATTACTGTGTATATTAATGTGAATATTACTGAGAATATTAATGTGAATATTACTGTGTATATTAATGTGTATATTACTGTGTATATTACTGTGTATATTACTGTGAATATTACTGTGTATATTAATGTGTATATTACTGTGAATATTACTGTGTATATTACTGTGAATATTAATGTGAATATTACTGTGTATATTACTGTGTATATTACTGTGAATATTACTGTGTATATTAATGTGTATATTACTGTGAATATTACTGTGTATATTACTGTGAATATTACTGTGTATATTACTGTGAATATTACTGTGTATATTAATGTGAATATTACTGTGTATATTAATGTGTATATTACTGTGAATATTACTGTGTATATTAATGTGAATATTACTGTGAATATTAATGTGTATATTACTGTGAATATTACTGTGTATATTACTGTGTATATTACTGTGAATATTACTGTGTATATTACTGTGTATATTACTGTGAATATTACTGTGAATATTACTGTGTATATTAATGTGTATATTACTGTGAATATTACTGTGAATATTACTGTGTATATTAATGTGAATATTACTGTGTATATTAATGTGTATATTACTGTGAATATTACTGTGTATATTAATGTGAATATTACTGTGAATATTACTGTGTATATTAATGTGAATATTACTGTGTATATTAATGTGTATATTACTGTGAATATTACTGTGTATATTACTGTGTATATTACTGTGAATATTACTGTGAATATTACTGTGTATATTAATGTGAATATTACTGAGAATATTAATGTGAATATTACTGTGTATATTAATGTGAATATTACTGTGTATATTAATGTGAATATTACTGTGAATATTACTGTGTATATTAATGTGAATATTACTGAGAATATTAATGTGTATATTACTGTGAATATTACTGAGAATATTAATGTGTATATTACTGTGAATATTACTGTGAATATTACTGTGTATATTAATGTGTATATTACTGTGAATATTACTGTGTATATTACTGTGTATATTACTGTGAATATTACTGTGTATATTAATGTGAATATTACTGTGTATATTACTGTGAATATTACTGTGAATATTAATGTGTATATTACTGTGAATATTACTGTGTATATTACTGTGAATATTACTGTGTATATTACTGTGAATATTACTGTGTATATTAATGTGTATATTACTGAGAATATTACTGTGAATATTACTGTGTATATTAATGTGAATATTACTGTGTATATTACTGTGAATATTACTGAGAATATTACTGTGAATATTACTGTGTATATTAATGTGAATATTACTGTGTATATTACTGTGAATATTACTGAGAATATTACTGTGAATATTACTGTGTATATTACTGTGAATATTACTGTGTATATTAATGTGTATATTACTGTGTATATTACTGTGAATATTACTGAGAATATTACTGTGAATATTACTGTGTATATTAATGTGAATATTACTGTGAATATTACTGTGAATATTAATGTGTATATTACTGTGAATATTACTGTGTATATTAATGTGAATATTACTGTGAATATTACTGTGAATATTACTGTGTATATTAATGTGTATATTACTGTGTATATTACTGTGAATATTACTGTGTATATTACTGTGAATATTACTGTGTATATTAATGTGAATATTACTGTGAATATTACTGTGTATATTACTGTGTATATTACTGTGAATATTACTGTGTATATTACTGTGAATATTACTGTGTATATTAATGTGAATATTACTGTGAATATTACTGTGTATATTAATGTGTATATTAATGTGAATATTACTGAGAATATTACTGTGTATATTACTGTGAATATTACTGTGTATATTAATGTGAATATTACTGTGTATATTACTGTGTATATTACTGTGAATATTACTGTGTATATTAATGTGAATATTACTGTGAATATTACTGTGTATATTAATGTGTATATTAATGTGAATATTACTGAGAATATTACTGTGAATATTACTGTGAATATTTGTCATGCGCACTCCTAACGCGACCGGCACGAGGACCCGGAAGTAGTACGGTCGCGATTCAGGAAGCATAAAGATGGCATTTCACATCGCTCAGTCATTGAGTCCACCCATTCTATCGCCGACGCTACATCCGTCTATTCATGAGTACTCACTTTCTTGGGTTTCGCTTTTGATTGAGTGTGTGTTATTAGAACGCGGGTTTATTTGTGTAAACTCTTGCTCTCGCGCCGGAGCTCTGGCAAGAGAACGCGGCCGCTCAGCCGCCACGCCCCCCCACCCCCTTTCTGATGTTTTCATACCTCTACTGGATAAATGGGATGGCACGGATGGGAAATGCAGTGTTTTTTTAACCGCGCTGGATCTCGGGTTCAAGTGTAATTCCACCAAATCCCCCAAGGACCGGTTGCGCGTCGCTCTTCTCGTCTCGTTGCTATCCGGGCAGGTAGCTGAGTGGTCCACGGCGGTTCTTCATCCTGATTCAGACGTCGCCTATTCTTATCTAGAGTTCACCCGTCAGCTAAAACTCACTTTTGAACATCCTGCTGCCGAGGTGGAGACCGACTCAAAGTTCTACCATCTGACCAATGATTCCCGTCTCACGGTAAGAGTACACCTCCACTTTGGCCACAAATCAGTCAGAAGTACCGCGTTCATCGACTCCGGTGCTGCTGGTAACTTCTTTGACTCTTCTTACGCCAAGAACCTGGGGGTAAAGACCGAGGCGTTATCCCAGCCCATAAATATCACATCTGTCGATGGTCGGCCCCTCTCCACTAGCCCCATCACCTTCCAAACCCAACCCATCAACATGACGATCGACCAACACCAGGAACAACTCCAATTCTACCTCACCATATCTCATCATCTCCTCTCATTCTCAGACACCCCTTGTTACTTCGTCACGACCCACTCATATCTTGGACACAAAGTCGGATCCTACAATGAGGGCTGACTTGTTCTACACTCTGCCTACAGGCCCGGGCTGGGACGTGTTCTATGGAGTCCGAGGCCCCGGAGGTCGACACAGACAACATCTCGGCAGCCTACCGGGACCAGGCTGAGGTGTTCTGTAAAAGATGGGTGAACCATCTACCTCCTCATTGTCCCTATGACCTTGCCATCGACCTTCATACAGGTGCCGTGCCACCCCGCAGCCACCTCTACTCATTATCTGCCACCTAGATGTAGGCTATGGAGGAATATGTTTCTAGTGGACTTCGCCAAGGTACCATCTGGCCTTCCTCCACTCCTGCAGCCGCGGGGTTCTTCTTTGTGAAGAAGTGCGATGGTAGCTTATGCCTCTGTGTCGATTATCGGGGGTTCAACAACATCACCATCAAGAACCGACATCCATTGCCTCTTACCAACTCTGCCCTGGACGCTCTCTCTGGTGCCACCATCTTCACTAAGCTGGACCTCCGGAGCGCCTACAACTTGGTGCGCATCAAGGAGGGCGATGAGTGGAAGACGGCCTTCATCATTCCACCGGCCATTATGAAAGCTTGGTAATACCATTTGGACTCTGCAACGCCTTTGCTGTCTTCCAGCAATTCATTAATGACGTTCTAAGAGACATGTTAGGCCGATGGGTGTTCATCTACCTAGACGACATCCTCATATACTCCCGGACTGTCAACAAACATGTCCAACACACAACAGCTTTGTCATCTCGCCCCAGGGTGTGGCCATGAACTCACAGAAGCTGGAGGTTATGAGTCATTGTCCCCTACCCAAGACTCTCAAACAATTCCAGCGTTTCTTCAGGTTTGCGAACTTCTATCATCGCTTTACCCGGGACTACAGTACGGTTGCAGCTCCGCTAACTGCTCTGATGCACCCATCATCTCACCCCTTCCACCTCACCTCCACTGCCATCGCTGCCTTCCATGAACTCTGCCGCCGCTTCACTATGGCTCCCATCCTCCTTCACCCAGATGCCAACAAATCATTAGTTGTGGAGGTGGACGCATCGGACGTGGGCGCTGGGGCCATTCTCTCCCAATGAGATTCAGACCAAAAGCCGCATCCCTGCAGCTTCTTCTCCAAGAAATTTGACCCCACTCAGCAGCAATACAGAGTACCGCGAGCTGCTGGCCATAAAGTGGGCCTTGGAGGAATGGCGACGCTGGCTCCAGGGCACCAGAGAGCCATTCATCGTCTGGACTGATCACCAGAACCTCATCAAAATCCGTACACTGAAACAGCTTAACCTCAGACAGGCGTGTTGGGCTCTGTTTTTTGAAAACTACAACTTCCACCTGTCATACCGCCTGGGGTCCAAGAACACCAAAGCTGATGCCTTTTCACGACGATACGAGAAAGACGTCCACCGGGCAGACCCTGCGCCTGTTCTGCCACCCACCAAGATCCTCGCACCGCTCCATTGGGACATAGAGACAAGGGTTCGCAGGCACAGGCTGCGGAGACCGAAACGGCAGGTGTGCCGCCCGGGCGACTCTTTGTGCCCGACATCGTCAAGCTGGAGGTTCTTCAATGGGGGCACTCCTCCCTCCTCTCTGGCCATCCCGGAAGGCGACGCACTCTACAATTCATTCAACGTGCCTTCTGGTGGCCAAACATGAGGAGAGACATTGATGAGTTCGTCCAGGCGTGCTCAGTGTGTGCCAGGGCCAAGGACAGCAACCAACCATCACCAGGAGAACTTCAACCACTCCCTGTTCCGCGTTGGCCCTGGACGCACATTGCCGTCGACCTCATCACGGGCCTGCCGGTTTCCGAAGGAAAAAACACCATCCACACTATCGTCAACCGGTTCTCCAAAGCCGTCCACCTGGTGGCCATCCCCGGACTCCCATCAGCCAAAAACACAGCCGAACTGATATTAGAACACGTAGTCAGCCTGCATGGGTTCCCAAGGGACATCGTCTCAGACAGGGGGCCCCAGTTCACATCGCGGTTCTGAAAGGCCTTCTGCCGTCTGATCAATTCCACCTGTAGTCTGTCTTCTGGATACCAGACGGGACGGACCAACCAACATCTGGAGCGCTACCTGAGGTGCTTTGTCGCTGATCACCAGTGCTCCTGGGCCCACTACCTCATTTGGGCAGAACTGTCACATAACCTCCACGTCTCCTCCGCCACCAATTTAAGCCCATTTGAGGCATGCTACGGTTTCCACCCTCCGATGTTCGACCATCAAGAACCGGAGGTTGAAGTACCGTCGGCCCAACACCCGCTACACCCTTCAACATTGCCGTCAACATCCTCCGGGATGACTGTTCCAGTTGGCTATCTACCAAGAACCTACAGACAGAATCACGGAAACACTCCCCCAGATTCATCAGCTCATACTGCATCACCCTCCGGATTAATCAAACCCTCTCAAACCCTTCACCACTTCCCCCATACTGTGAATATTACTGTGAATATTACTGTGTATATTACTGTGTATATTAATGTGAATATTACTGTGTATATTACTGAGAATATCACTGTGTATATTACTGTGTATATTACTGTGAATATTACTGTGAATACTACTGAGACTATTACTGTGAATATTACTGAGAATATTACTGTGAATATTACTGAGAATATTACTTTGTACATTACTGTGAATATTACTGTGTATATTAATGTGAATATTACTTAGAATATTACTGTGAATATTACTGTGTATATTAATGTGAATATTGCTTAGAATATTACTGTGTATATTACTGAGAATATTACTGTGTATATTACTGTGAATATTGCTGTGAATATTACTGTGTATATTACTGTGAATATTACTTAGAATATTACTGTGAATATTACTGAGAATATTGCTGTGAATATTACTGTGAATATTACTGTGGAAATTACTGTGAATATTACTGTGTATATTACTGTGAATATTACTGTGAATATTACTTAGAATATTGCTGTGAATATTACTGTGAATATTACTGTGAATATTACTGAGAATATTGCTGTGAATATTACTGTGTATATTACTGTGGAAATTACTGTGAATATTACTGTGAATATTACTGAGAATATTGCTGTGAATATTACTGAGAATATTACTGTGAATATTACTTAGAATATTACTTAGAATATTACAGTGAATATTACTGAGAATATTACTGAGAATATTACTGTGAATATTACTTAGAATATTACTGTGTATATTACTGAGAATATTACTGTGAATATTACTTAGAATATTACTGTGAATATTACTTAGAATATTACTGTGTATATTACTGAGAATATTACTGTGAATATTACTTAGAATATTACTGTGTATATTACTGAGAATATTACTGTGTATATTACTGAGAATATTACTGTGAATATTACTGTGAATATTACTTAGAATATTACTGTGTATATTACTGAGAATATTACTGTGAATATTACTTAGAATATTACTGTGTATATTACTGTGTATATTACTGTGTATATTACTGTGGAAATTACTGTGAATATTACTGTGTATATTACTGTGAATATTACTGTGAATATTACTTAGAATATTACTGTGAATATTACTTAGAATATTACTGTGAATATTACTGAGAATATTACGGTGTATATTAATGTGAATATTACTGTGTATATTACTGAGAATATTACTGTGAATATTACTGAGAATATTATGGTGTATATTAATGTGAATATTACTGTGAATATTACTTAGAATATTACTGTGAATATTACTGTGTATATTAATGTGAATATTACTGTGATTATTACTTAGAATATTACTGTGAATATTACTTAGAATATTACTATGAATATTACTGTGTATATTACTGTGAATATTACTGAGAATATTAATGTGAATATTGCTTAGAAAATTACTGTGTATATTGCTTAGAAAATTACTGTGTATATTACTGTGAATATTACTTAGAATATTACTGAGAATATTACTGTGAATATTACTTAAAATATTACTTAGAATATTACTGTGAATATTACTGAGAATATTACTGTGTATATTGCTTAGTATATTACTGTGATTATTACTTAGAATATTACTGTGAATATTACTTAGAATATTACTTAGAATATTACTGTGTATATTACTGTGAATATTGCTTAGAAAATTACTGTGTATATTACTGTGAATATTACTTAGAATATTACTGTGTATATTACTGTGAATATTGCTTAGTATATTACTGTGTATATTACTGTGAATATTACTTAGAATATTACTGTGAATATTACTTAGAATATTACTGTGAATATTACTGTGAATATTACTTAGAATATTACTGTGTATATTACTGTGAATATTACTTAGAATATTACTGTGATATTACTTAGAATATTACTGTGAATATTACTGAGAATATTACTGTGAATATTACTGTAAATATTACTGAGAATATTACTGTGAATATTACTGTGAATATTACTGTGAATATTACTGAGAATATTACTGAGAATATTACTGGTAATATTACTGTGAATATTACTGAGAATATTACTGTGAATATTACTGTAAATATTACTGAGAATATTACTGAGAATATTACTGTTAATATTACTGAGAATATTACTGAGAATATTACTGTGAATATTACTGTGTATATTACTGTGGATATTACTGTGTATATTAATGTGGATATCACTGTGAATATCACCGTGAATATTACTGTGAATATTCCAGAAACCAACAGGTAAGATGTTGCATTCTACACTTGTACTTGAAAACATTACTCAACCTTGCTTCACTACATAGAGGAGTTTGTTTTCTTACAGAGGTGGAAGGTCTACGACCTGCTTCCATATGATCAGGTGTCTCTGACCGCCAAGCGTGGACTGGGCATTCAAAGAGTTTTTGTTTGTTTTTCAGGTCCATTGCAAGAGAGAATTTAAGGTGAGATATTGAGAGATTGAAACTTGTGTCCCAATCCTGAGAACCACACTATCAATAATGTACTAACTCATGAACGAGTATTCTTTATATACAATTTGTGTTCTTACTTGTGATGGGAGTCATTAAATTTCCATAATTGATCATCGGTTTGAGTACACAGAATAATTCACAGCTGTACACATACTACTTGTGACAGATTTTGTATACCTCGTTCTTTATTTTAGGATTCTCCTTTGTGGTGGTTTACACCCAGGGGAAGCCTGTCCTAATCAGAGAAAAGTCTTCACTTTGCTCGGGAGCATAAAGACAGGACTTTGGAGTGATGGAAAAAGGTCATGTGACCTGATGAGTCCAGATTGGTCCTATTTCAGAGTGATGGGCGTGTCAGGGTGAGAAGGAAAGCGCATGAAGCGATGCTCCCATCATGCATAGTGTCCACTGTACAAGCCTCTGGAGACAGTGTTATGATCTGGGGTCGCTTCAGTCGCTCAGGTCGAGACTCAGCAACGTCATGTGGAGATAAAATGAAGTCACATGACCACCTGAATGTACTGAATCACCAGCACATCACATCTATGGAGGGTTTCTTCTTCCCCAATGGTACGGACATGTTCCAGTGTGGGAGAGAGCGACTCTGGGAGATTGAGGAATCACTTTCACACGTGACACCACAGTGTGTGTAGTCAAAGCTAAAGGTGACTGAATGAAATCTTAGAGTGAGTGCCTTTTTTTGGCAATGTATAACAGATGTGAGATCCATCATCTACCACTTTACACAACCGAGTTGTGAGCATGCCCAGTTATTGGCATTACATGTACTTCAAATGTTTTTCTGCTACACAGCAGTTGCCTGGGTGTTTAGAAAAAAGAAGAAAAAAAAACGCAATATGCGGATAATATTCTAAAATTATCAAAACTAATTTTCATTTTTAATAATCAGTTGCTTTGTTTCACATTTCTTCTTCTTCTTCTTTCCACGCTGCTCATTTACACATAACATGAAGACTAACTTGCATCTTGGAACATGAACATGAAATATCCCCTTGCCCATAGTGTGTGTGTGAGTGTGTGTATGTTTTGTGTGCCCTGTGATGTATTGGCACCCTGTCCAGGATGTTCCCCACCTCATGCCCTAAGTAACCTGGGATAGGCCTCGCCCTTCATGACCCTGTATATAGGATAAAGCGGTATAGATGAGTAAACATTCTTTTAATTTACTTGTAATCTCTACTGCAATCTGTTTTTTAAGTCACAAACAGTCTATAAGCATTTTTACTGCATATCATATTGTATATGGTTGTGTATGTGACAAAAAAAAAAACATAATTTGAATTTAATGAGAAATCAACTGATTGTCGACTATAATTAACAATAATCTTGTTGATTTTTTTACTCAATGACTTGTAATACAGTTTTATAAATGTACTTTTATTTTGTGTTTCAGTTTGTTTTGCCATTTAGAAACAGCAGTATAACTGTATATGCAAAAACATGGCAGAAATAAATCATATTGAGAAATACTGCTGCAAAAGTCATTAATTCCTTTAAAATAATGTATCACATTACAGATCGCAATAAACGATTGATGTTTGTTCTCTGTGTATTGGAAATGTGTGTTTATGTAACAAAAAAAAAAGATAAAATTTTATCAAAGATTAAAAAAAAGCAGCTAGTAATGCCACATGTGCTATTCTTTTTGAGTGATGGAGTGATGTTGTTGAGATGCGTTATGGAAGAACGTACTGATTTTGAGACATGTATGAAGTGTTTTGTTCACTTATGCATTCTGCATGTAGGATTAACTGCTGTGTGAGCTGCGTTCGGGAAACAAGAACTGTGTTTTAAAAAAGTGTATTTAGTATTGAGCCACACTTACAATCAATTGTAAAAAAGAAAAAACTATAATAAATAAGCAGATGTGTGTTTGAAGACAAAGTGAAAGACTTTGAAAACAGATTATAAAATATTCCACAAATGCACGCAGTAAAAGTATCGGTCCTGTAAAGTGGAGAGTAATGAAAGCTTTGTCAGGTGTTGGATCTCAGAACGTTACAAATTTTCATCATTGACACCGAAGTGACATCGGAGCAGTCGATGAATGTTCTGTCTTGTTCTCGTTCGTTCCTGATTAATACTCCAGAGAGAAACTTGGCAGTTGCAGACACAACTAAAGGAAAACGTTCAGCCCTGGTGACACATTTCCATATGGAAATTACTGAAGTGCTAACACTTTTACACAACTCTCCTGAGAGCTCACATTAGTGCAGGCTATAACACATCACACAACTAGATATTAAAAACAAACAGAAGAACATGCTGTTGGCGTCCAGTTGAGCTTCTCCGAGCAGGTGCTTGCAGCAGACCACGTTAACCATCTTGTCATTCGAGTGTGAAATGAAGATTACACCGTCAGATTCACATCCTGAGGCCTGAAGGCCACGTAATAACAGAGCCTGAATATGAGAGTTTGAATTAAAATCATTATTACCCCTCCCAACACACACACACACACACACACACACACAGTCATTTCCTCTACTCAGCATCCAGAACCGCAATCACTCAGGAGAAGCCCAAATCCCGAAACTCTCTGAACACCAACTATTACTTGTATTTACTTGTATTTTTGTGACTGTAGGTACATTTATTGTGATAAAATTATTTCATTGAGTACTCTATCTATGTCACGGAAACACCAGGCTCCACCCTCAATCATCGTTCCCAATCACCCGAGTTCTGAGCGCACACCTGATTCACATTAGCACCACACCTTATATACACCTCACTTCCCTTCACTCAGCGTCTGACCTCACTAAAGGAACCCAGACTCAGCCACGAACCTTTGCAAGATCCGCTCCTCGTCTCGTCTCATTACGTCTTGTCACGTCTCATTCCCAGCTCTTCCATCTTGTCTACTGTTCAGCGTCCGCTCTGTGTTCCCCGTGTCATCTGTGTGTCTTCAATTGTCCACCAGCTCCAACATCACTGCAGCTAAGCTAACCAGTTTTTCCATTCACTGTTTTACTTTCCACAAACTGTTAATAAAACGCCCGTTCGGGTTTTCGTAGAATCTTTGTCTGTTTTGAGTCCGTCTTCCCTAACAATTTATCTCTCTTTCTATCTCTCTCTCTAATTCTTGTTGCCACATACCTTATAGCAGCTGTAAACAGGCTTCCCTTCAGAAGTCTCTCTTTTTCTCTCTATTGACGTCATTAAGACAAAGCGCCAGCTTGCCATGTGACTGAGAAACAGAAACATCTACGTGTAAAGAACTTCACCAGATTGATGATCTCACACACACTTTATTATCAGTGAAGCGTGGACTGTACACGTCCCTGTGAATGATCTGTTACTATGGAAACGATCATGTACCATAACGAGCGCATTAATATAAACCTGTCAGAGCTGTTCTCTGCTGACCATGTGTGTGTGTGTGTGTGTGTGTGTGCCTTTAGAACAGCGTTGTATTGGTGGTGTTGTCAGTCTGCAGTAAGCAGTGTGTTGTGTGGATTTATTGGTGCTTCTGAACCTATATAACTAACATCTCAAAAGCTCCAGAGAAAACTCATCTGCTTTATTTCTGTTTAGTGGCATCGTCTCTCCAGCTCAGGAGTTAGCCCTAACCCTAACCCTAACTCCAATCCTAACCCTAACCCTAACTCCAATCCTAACCCTAACCCTAACTCCAATCCTAACCCTAATCCTAACTCTAGCTGTATAAATGAAACTGAAGTGAGATAGGCTCGTTTCTCTAAACCTCAGTGTGACGTATTAAACTCATCTCTCTGCTTTATTCATCAGAAATTATGTGTTTTTATTTCTGTGTGAAAATTTACAGAATCTCATCATACTATTAAATGTGGAGTGTCAGAGAAATACAGCTCTGTTTGTTAAGTTAAGCCTTTATTAGTCACATATACATTACAGCACAGTGACATTCCTTCTTCACATATCCCAGCGTAACTGTATGACGAACGCTGACATGACTCTGGCAGACGAGCTGAACACATTCTATGCTCGCTTTGAGTCTGCAGCTAAAGACGCTAGCAATGCTAATGCTAGTGGCGCTAACGGCTGCAGACAGGAAGTCACTGCCAGCACCGGAAACGCGTTCATCATCTCCGAGCATGACGTGAGGAGAGCCTTCAGGAGAGTGAACACCAGAAAAGCAGCAGGACCAGATGGCATCTCAGGTCAAGTCTTCAGAGCCTGCGCAGACCAGCTAGCACCTGTGTTCACAGAGATATTCAACATCTCCTTATCTCAGTCAGTGATCCCTCCATGCTTTAAGGAGTCCATCATTGTTCCTGATCCGAAGAAACCCCATTCTGCTTTCCTCAATGACTATCGACCTGTAGCCCTCACCTCAGTGGTGATGAAGTGCTTTGAACGGCTGGTCAGAGACTTCATCATTTCTTCACTACCAGACACACTGGATCCACTGCAATTTGCATATCGCCCGAACCGCTCTACGGATGATGCCATCTCTCATCTGCTACACACATCACTCACTCACCTGGACACTAGAAGGGGGAATTATGTTAAAATGCTTTTCATCGACTACAGCTCAGCATTTAATACCATAATTCCCTCCACACTCACCACCAAGCTGGAGCACCTGGGACTCAGCTCATCTCTGTGTCAGTGAATCTCCAACTTCCTAACTGGCAGACCACAGGCAGTAAGGATGGGCGGCCATGTCTCAGCCTCCCTCACTCTCAGCACTGGAGCCCCCCAGGGTTGTCTTCTGAGCCCCCTGCTGTACTCCTTGTACACCCATGACTGCGTAGCCACTACAAACTCCACCACCATCATTAAGTTTGCTGATGACACGGTCGTGGTGGGCTTGATCTCTGACAACGATGAGACGGCCTACCTGGAGGAGATTGGGAATCTGGAGAGCTGGTGCCAGAGGAACAATCTCCTCTTGAACGTTAGCAAGACAAAGGAGTTGATAGTGGACTTTAGTACTAAGCAGGAGAGGAACTACCAGACCTCCGCCAGAGAGCCCAGTGGAGAGAGTGGACAGCTTCCGATACCTCGGTGTTCACATCACGCAGGACGTGGCAGCATCTCTACCACCTCAGACGCCTGAGAGACTTTAGACTGCCCTCTAAGGTGTTTAGGAACTTCTACTCCTGCACCATAGAGAGCATCCTGACGGGAAACATCTCAACCTGGTTCGGGAACAGCACCATACAGGACAGGAGAGCCCTACAGAGGGTGGTTTGATCAGCTGAACGCATCATCTGTACCAAGCTCCCTGACCTTCAGACGATCTACAACAAGCGGTGCTGGACCAAGGCCAGGAAGATAGTGAAAGACCTCAGTCATCCCAACAACGGACTGTTCTCTCTATTGCGGTCAGGAAAGCGCTTCCGCTTCCTGAAGGCCAACACGGAGTGACTGAGGAGAAGCTTCTTCCTGCAGGCTATACGAGCTCTCAATCACAACACCACATAGGACCTACACTCACACACTTGCAAATTTTGCACACCTCAGGACTGCAAACTTTTTAACTTTTACTTTTTACCAGGACGCACAATCCGGTTACACATGGAACATTTGCACATTTGCACATTTTGCACACTGTGAACTTGAACTGCAGCCTTGCACATTATCCTGCCGATAACTGGTCACTACATTACTGGACTGCACTACATTACATTTCTATCATACTGCTATCATATTTCATTTACTATATATATTTCTATTTTTAGTAGATGTTCTTTAACTTTTTTTTATATTTATCTTATCATTTCACTTCATATCATACTGTGTATGATTGTGTATGTGACGAATAAAATGTGAATTTGAATTTGAACTGTGGTCAGAGCGGAGGGTCGGCCAAGATACAGCACCCCCTGGAGGAGACAGGGTTAAGGGCCTCGCTCAAGGGCCCAACAGTGGCAACCTGGTGTAGCTGTGGCTCGAACCATCGACCTTCCTATCAGAAACTCAGTGGCTTAGATGTCTGAGCCACCACCGCCCAAGAAACAGCTTTGCAAGTGCAAAGCTCACAAAAATAAGGTAAACTCATCAAAGTTCCTCTCCACGGAAATAAAAGGTGAAAGATTTATGCGTGATTGAAGAGAAACCTGTGTGTGTGTGTGTGTGTGTGTGTGTGTGTGTATTTTTATCCTGCACATCACATTACTGAATTAATAATCTGTTTACTTTTAAATGTCTACAGTACACAATGCTAACGTTTCATCCAGAGTTTGTCAAAAGTTTATCTCACTCGAGTTGGATTATGAGGAGAAGACTGGAGGAGCGGTGGCTCATCACACACACACACACACACACACACACTGATACTAGAAGAGAGTGTGTTTAACTTGTGTTCTTTATCTGGTTTAGGGGTAAAACTGCTGTATCACACACACACACACACACACACACACACACTGTCACAATAATTACATGATCACGTAATTACCATACAATAATCACTTACATTACTATAATTATTGCTAGCTCTCGGTTTCACGCCTGTAAGCGGAGTAAAGCTGAGAAACATCTCCATTACAAGCTAATTTTCTGACTTAATTTACTCTACAATTATATTTAAATTATTATTCTCAGTTAAACTACTAATTTATCTATAAAATATCTATACTGCTACACTACATGAACATTTAGTGTAAAAACTGTGATTATTTCCCATCACTCAAAATGTCTTCTAAATTATTTCATACATAAAACTACCTTATTATTATAGAATTTATTTTCAGTTTCAATAAATAATGATGTGAATTATTACAGTGTAAAAAATGAAAGTGTAAAAGACTTAGAATATTTAATCACATTGTGTGTGACGATTATTCATGAGCCAAATGTTTTACTAGTGATAATCCTAAAACCTTTAAATCCTAGTAAAGGCCATGTAAAATTTTTGATCTACTGTGTGAGTAAGAAGGTAAAACTGGAATATTAAAAACGGACTGGGAGCAGCTCTGAGTGGGTGTGGCCTTTAAAACCAAACCTTAGAATGGGAGTGTTCGTGTTCTCACAACATTCTACCGTCTCGTACACAACTGAAGCCTTTCGGGTGATCGTGTAGGTCGATAAATAAATAAATAAATAAATAAATAAATGCCGTTACTGAAACTGAGCTCCAGCTTCAAATTCATTCCATGGAGAAAAATCTATAAGCCACGGCTGATTGGAGGACTCGAGGGTACATCATCCTTCTCCATCAAAATGTAATGCAACACCAGAGCTGAGTATTTCTGGGTGGGAAAAAAAGGGAAAAAAAAAAGGTTTGACTCCCATTAGACAGGACTAAAAATGTCCTCGCTCAGCCGAGGGACGTTCAGTGATTAGACTGCAAACTTCAGCTGCATTTAGGCTTCAGGCGAAATCTCTGCATCGCTCACACTCTAACTGTGCAATTACACTAAGAAAAGCTCTTGAGTTCTGAGTAATGTATAAATATCGAACTCACTGTCTGACCTTGTACAGTCCGAGATCAGCGAGGCCGTGATTCTGCTCCACTTCCTCACCTCAGTGTTTATGAAGAACTCGTGCACATTTCAAACGCACATATTTTTTAGTTAACAGCTGAATACGGACTCAAGCGTTCAGTAATGTGCTCAAGACTCCGGCGGCACAGTTTCTTTCAGACAAAATTGACGTGGAATGTCAAAGCCACACCCCCAGGCTCCGCCCTCATATAATACAATATTTCTGAAAACATTTCTCTGATTTACTGCATCTAATTTATATGAACATGAAGCTGTAAAAACATACAAATTAAAACATTCATTGTTTAATCTGGACGAAAAACACTGGTGTGAACCAGTGCATGTCTGTTGTGTGTGCGTGTGTGTGCGTGTGTGTGTGTGTGTGTGTGTGTGTGCACGCGCACGTGTGTTAGACTCTGTATATCACAGGTGATGATCAGGGAGTTACTATGTGAGCTGTAATTACTTAATGGTAAATTTCACTTGGCGGTGTAGTAGGTGTTGTTGGTGCCCAGCTGCCAAAGACTCCAAACATCTTCATCACACTTCATCATTTCTGTGTAAAGATCGCAACATCATCAGGGACACCTCCTTCCTGAGCCAGAAACTCTTTAATGTCTTTTTGTCCAGGAGGAGATATAGGACCAGTTTCTTCCCCACAACCATACAATGTACAGTTTTGATCCAATCAAGCATTATATTTATACAAAACAAAACTCCGCCCCTTTTGTTGCCAAGTGAGGACAAAAAACCTCTGTAGACTCCGGTTGAAACATTTACATTTTGTAAACATTAGAAGATTTAACCACACTGTAAACCCGGAAAAGTTGGCAAAACTCAAAAAATTTGAGGTAATCATTTACAAATTTTTTTAAGTAATGATGTTTCCAATTTTAAGTAAACTATTAAAGTTTACTTAATCAGTTTATCAGTGGACTTTACCAGTTTTTGAGTTTGTTGTACTCATTCATATTAATCGTTATTTACTTGCATTACTGAGTAGCCCAACTCATACTATATTTTTTTAGTTGTTGCAAATTAAATAAATTGTTGTTGGTCTTTCGCCTGCTCCTGGGTCGCCACAGCGGTTTGTCACAAGTTTTTATACCAGATGCCGTTCTGAACACGACCCTCCCGTTATTATCTGGGCTTGAGACAGACACTTTATCCAGTGGCTGGGAATCGAACCCGACCCTTTCGCATGGCAGGAGAAACACGTCCCACTGAGCCGCCGGTGCCCTGGTACTTTAGGAAGCCCGGATTCGTACAGATTATGTGAAGACAGACTGATCCACCATCTTGATTAAAACAATTCACTGTGGTCAGTTTACATGTGCATTGATGACATCAGACACAAAATTACTCGGCTGAAAGATTTTAAGTTGGTGGAACTTTAAGGAGACAGTTACTGCGGCTTAAAATATCAAACTTGTTCAGCTAACATGAAAAGTGTCATTTCTACAAACTCATAAATACTAAAAAAATAATAAATACTAAATACTCATCAAGGCCTATTAATGTGAACTAATTGTAATTATTTAAGCTAACAGAACGCAATATGTTTAATTACTTTGAGCATTAGGGTTTACAGTGCATCAGTAAAGTGTTCGTGTCGTGGTTCCATGCACTTCCTGTTTTACCCACCATTTCAGGTTCATTCCTTACCTAACACACACACACACACACACACACACACACACACACACACACACAGTTACCCAGTTGGTTTCTCCCTGTGCTCTAGCATGGTGCTCCTAATTAGCTGCACCTGTGTTCAATTACCTCTGCTCTCTCCTTCTCTAATTAAACCAAGCTCAGTTCTCAGTCAGTTTGCCAGATTGTCTCTTTGACGCCATGTTTGAGCTTTCCCGCCATCTGCCCCGGTTTCGCCTGTATACCAGCCCAAACCTGTTTTTGACCTGCTCTCAGCCACCTTCCTGTTTTCAATCCTGTCTGCTGTCTAAGTACATACACTGTATATGTATATATATATATATTGTTCCAGTGCACCATCTCAGTCAATCCATGTTCTGCTGCGTTCTGCCCACAGCTCCATCTGCTTCCAGCCCTTACTCCTGAGCACAGCGAGCATCTCCAGTCCTCCCACAGCCTCTACAGCAGGCTCTCCACACTACTGCGTGTCATGCAGCAGAAACAATAAACTAATCGAAAGGTCTAATTTAGTGGAGTAAAATTTAAGGTGTTTCTTGATTCACAGCAATAACTACAGAAAACATTTCACTTTAAAAGCTGTGTGTAGACTCTCAGCAGCACTCAGAATAAAGTTATGTTACATTAATCAATTAACAAAACTAAGAAGGTAGCAAAAGGATTTTTATAATAACGATAAATACTGCCAGGGAGATAAGTCCTGCAGGGGATGGTGTGTGTGTGTGTGTGTGTGTGTGTGTGTGTGTGTGTGTGTGTGTGTGTAATCCATGGCTTAATAATCCGCCAGCATGTCCTTTTATTTCAGGAGTCCATGATTTTCAGGGTGTCTCACCCACAGTCTCTAAAGTTTAATAAATCCAAAAATAAATCCTTCATCAAATAAATCCATATTTATCAAGTAAGCAAGTCTCACAGCGCGCTAACTGCAAAAGCTTCAACGGTGCTATATAATCGCGATAACTCCGCCAAGTGATGCACCAATCTGGTGAAGGAATACTCCAACCAATGTTACATAAAAAAATGTTACACTATTGGGTTAATTTGGTTACATTGCAGGAGATAAACATCGATCAGCCATGAGGAACACAAAACGTTAAGCCCTATATTGTGTCATTTCCTCTTGTGCCACTGGAGCAGCTCTGGTCCCTCGGGTGTGGCTTCACAGGGCCTCTGGGGGTGCTGTGGTGTCCAGCACAGGATGTTGGCAGTGGATCCTTTGGGTGCAGGGGGTTGTGGGAGTTTGGAGGCGGGGTCAGGTTGTGGGAGTTTGTAATAATAATAATAATAATAATAATAATAATAATTTTTATTTATATAGCACCTTTCCAGAGCTCAAGGACACTTTACAATGAATAGAAAAAGGAGGACAAACAGACATTGAAGTAAGTAAAAAAAAAAAAAACTAGGAGACAGACATACAAATCGAGCTGTAACATTCAGAAAACAAGTACGTTTTGAGTAGAGATTTAAATGCTGAGATGTTATTAACAGAACGGAGAGTGTGGTAGAGAATTCCAGAGCTTAGGTGCAATAACACTAAATGATCTGCCCCCCATTAAAGATAGGCGGTACCGAGGGACAACAAGAAGGCCAGAGTCGGAAGAACGTAGTGAGCGAGATGGGATGTAGGGGACGAGCAAATTGAGGAGGCCTTTGGTCCCGCAGGCATGGGTGAGCCTTGATCCCGCCACCAGTATTAATGTTGATAAGCTCACCTGGCCGTAGTGGTAGTGCTGTGACCAATCAGTCTGGGTTCAAATTGAGTAGGCCTCAGAGAGAGCCTCTAGTGGTCAGTTACCACATAACAACTGGCTGAATTTGTCTTCACTCTAGATTCTAGTGAGTGAGGACAAATTCACTCTAAACTCTAAAGACTCTAGCATTCCATCAGTATTAAAAGGAAAGTTTGTAATTAATGCGACACTTTTTTTTTTTTTTGAGAATTGGAGACCTTCACTGACCTTCGGCTTTAATGTGTCACTGCTGTCCTCGATCGTTTTTATGTACAGTATCTGTATATATCTGTATATATCTGTATCTGTACATATAGCTGAATAAAATGATTTTGTTTTTCATTTTACTCTATTTACATATAGACATGTTACCATTAATATAATAAAATCATAAATACCCATAAGATACATCATGTATCTCTTTTCTGCTATTTGCATTTTGCACTTTACATTACGCACCTTTATGCACTCAATTCACTTCAACCTTCATACTTTCCTGTGATCTGTAACAATCTGCAATACTCTAAATGTCTCATGTTATGTTTACTGTTTTACTGTTATAATTTGTGTGCCCTCCTGTTACTTGTTGTATCTGTACGTTGTTTGTGAGTTATTGTGTTGTTTGCACACTTTGTGAACTACTATAGTATGTTACTTGTATGTCTAAAGTTTATTATTATTTTTTTTTACTTTATAAAATCCTTTTCTTTTGCACATCTGGAGTGTGAAGAACGCAATTTTGATCAGCTGTGTGAATTCTGTTTACATGGCCGTATTGACAATAAAGTTCACTTTGACTTTGACTTTTTTTTTTCTTCTCTACCTGAACGCTGATTTTAAGGCTGAACTTCTTTCTAAAGAAGATTACACTGAGAAGATTAAATAATAAAAATTGGTAAAAAAAAATGTGATTAATACATGTCTGAAATGGAATTTAAATGTTAAAACACTTATGAAGACATTTTAATGGTAGCTGAAATCTGTGAATAATTTCCCAAATAACACAAACCTCTTCCTCTTCCGAGCTCTAATGCACGTCACTGCTCAGAGCTGCACGGTGTGGGTAATGACCGGAACAAACACAAACGCTTCTACAGGAAACATTCAGGATTTTCCCAGAAGGAAGATTTTTTTTCTGCACTGAAATTTAATTTAAGTATTTAATATTTTACCCATTATTTTTGTTAATAGTTCATATACCTTCATTGCCAAGTGTAGTTTTTGTTCTTCGCGTTGCACTAGTAAAGTCTGGTCAGTTCTCATAAAGCATCTATCCATCCATCCATCTATCTATATGTCCTAATAGGAAGACCTGCACACCATCACATTTGAGTAAATAAATTGTCCATAAGATGTGTGACTTTATACGCATTTAAATTCATCCTGTTCTGTATAGGACGATTGGTTTCATTGCGTTTCGTGATCTGAGATTTACAAAGAAAAATCTGCAGGAAAATCAGGCAGCACTTGGCTGAGGACTGATCTTCTATCAAAAGTTAACATAACTTCAGAGCTATGGAGTGTGTAGAGGATTGGGGTCTGTTCAGGCCCTTGATTTAAAATCCTCAGGGGATCTGCGTGTTGAAGAACCATGTCTCCAAGTCGGGCTGCTGGAAGCTGTTGCAAGGATTTCCAGGAGTGTCATCTCAGTCCATTCCTTGCTGATGTCGAGCGTGTTCTTCCATCATCTTGCATTTGCATCCTCCTTCAACTCTGCCCTCCATGATGGTCTTGGACCTGGTGTCATGCCTCGAGAAATGAACAAACCATGACCAAACTTTTATTGTCTGACGTTTACTAGGAAGGATTCTTAGAGATTCTTGACAAAGTTCTGCACATGGATGTTGGTCTTAAATTCTGTGTATAAGATGCCGAGTGGTTTCCTCGGGTTCTTGGTCTCAAAAGCTTGGGATCTTCTCTCTTCATTGGCCAGTAATATCTATACCTTTACATCAGTAGAGCAGGATGGATACAACCAGTGACCTGAAGAGCTTGAACTTTTGGAAGTTTGGAAGCTGATGTTGCTCTTCCACAACGTCTTCAGTCTGGTCTTCACTGCTGCGGCTGTTCCCATGCGCACCTCTGTTCGACAGGTGCCGCCTGGAGCATCAGTGATATTGGTGCTGGTTTTGTGTTCATGCTGTTCACCATAACGTTGCTGCCATGCCATACGCGTTGGGGTTTTGTAACTTGGTTGTGTGACAGGTTAAATTTATTTAAATTGTGTTGCTGCAATAAGTGATCGTTCCTGAGTTGGAATCAAATATTTTCAACCTCAGAGCAATCAACCAATAAACTGAAAAAATGTACGTGCCCATGTTGTTAGCAGCTAACAAGCTAACAGCTAGATGGCTAACTTGGGTTAACAATTTTTTTTTCTTTTTCAAGCTGTGAACTGTAGAGTCAGTCAACATTTACTCTCGGAAAACCAAAGAACTAATGTTTGCATTATTTGCTAAAGATTTTCCACAGTGCTGTTACTGTTCTGTACTTCTAGGTGAAGACTAAAAAGACTCAGGTGATTTTGTGCGTGTGTGTGTGTGTGTGTGTGTGAGAGCCTGTGCTCATGATAGCCTGAGATTCATGTTTTTATCTAACAGAAGTGGAACCGACATGCTCTTCTGCTGTTCTGTTGCCACGCTGCGATGCTTTTCTGTTCACCACAGTAGTGAACAGTGATTATATGCATTACTACAGACTTCCTGTCAGCTCACACCAGTCTGATTATTCTCCTCTGATCTCCCTCAACATGATGTTTCCACCCACAAAACTGTTGCTCACTCAGTGCATTTTGTTTTTTCCTACCATTCTGTGTAAACTCTAGAGACTGTTGTGTGTGAAAATCCCAGCAGGAGATCAGCAGTTTCTGAAAAACTCACAGCAGCCCATCTGGTAACGACAACCAGGCTGCGGGAAAGTCACAGAGATCAGACTTCCTCTTCATAACGATTGATCTGAACATTAACTGAAGCTCTCGACCTGTACCTGTATGACGTTAGGCACAGTGCTGCCGGCACATGATTAGCTGATCGTATAACTGTCTGAAGTGTTCCTAATAAAGTGGCCAATGAATATAATCTGCAGTGTTTTAGATTCTTATCTTCTGAACTGTCCTTGAATGTGAACAAGATAAATGTGACTTATAATCCATCTTCATCCCGGTCCTGTGCTGTCCAACCTTATATACATCCATTGCACACACACACACACACACACACACAGTTCATGTAATCATGAGTTCGATCAGAGATCTAAATTTGATGTGAGATTTCTTCATTGCAGCCTGGTGTTAATCAGAGCGAGCGCCGGTCCGTGTTGCAGCGTGAGATTTGGCAGGACGGCGTTAATTAGACGCCACACTGAGCTGCAGATTGGACCGAGGAGACGATTCCAACAGAACTGAGATGAGCCGCCACACAAACACAACAATTAACCCACTGTCTCAGCACGAACCTCTCATTAACGAGTGTGAAAATTCAGAAACACAGGATTCAGGTTTCGAGGCTGCGAGGTGAAGCGGGACGAAAAAATGTTTATTTAAACCAGGCAGGATGTGAACTGGTTGTGCTGACGGAGTGAATATGCAGATGTTAATTTACTGTATTATGCATGTTTATTTGGAAAGATGCCAGGTTTGTCCTAAAATTAATCAGATCTGTCCTGAGCATCGACACCTGCGTAAACACTCCGGATTAGAGCTGCACAAATAACTGCATAAAAATCTAAATCTCAGTAGGGACTCGTGAAATTATTTTATCCAAAAGGCTGCAGTTTATTACAGATTATATACACAGAGTCAGGAGTTTTTATTTATTTATTTATTTCAACTATTTGTTCATTTTATAAAATTATTTTAAGCTGATGAATAAATATATGAATAAATAAATACATCCTCATGACGAGATCATTTGTGCCGTTATTAGCTGTTAGTCCCGTGAAGCTCCAGTTTACAGTTAAAGATAATCTCATGTCTCTGAGACCTGGTGGGTTTGTGAGGATTTGGTTCATGTTTCTGTTCATCGAGATATTTCTGAACTTGTCCACTGTGACTCGAATAAACCGGCGGAGGAGTGACAGGAGCGAGGAACATCAAGTCTCATGAGTGTGAACAAGCAGAAAATACAGTCAGGTTCAAACACACACACACACACACACACACACACACACACACACACACATGCAGTAGTGATGTGAGTCACACCATTGGGAACAGCTCATCAATAAGAATCGACTTTTTCAGCTCATCTTAATTTGTGCTATTTTAACCAGTGATTGTTTTTCTGTGAGTTGTTTCAGGAATTTAAATTTCTAATTAACAAAATAACATTCCTGAGCGCGACACTTTCTATTTCTGTTTAAATAATTGTGAAAATCAGCAAAGCTTCATGCACATATGCAAACTATGGGCATCTCAGCACTAACTGTATTATGCAGGTGCTATGTGTGTGTGTGTGTGTGTGTGTGTGTGTGTGTGTGTGTGTGTTTAATTCTTTAACCATAAATCAGATAACACTGAGAGTCAAACAGTGGCTGAGAGGAAGAGGATCTGAAATAAAGAATGATGACTTATTTACACTGAATCTCTGCATCATTAATTAAAAAGGAGAAAATTTGAGTCGTTTAACTCCATCACATCACTCCATCAGAGATGTTTCCTGTGTGTCCTACTGACCCTGAAATAGTTTTAAATTGTCTATAGATTATTATTATTATTATTTTATTTATGTATTTCTAAAATTATATTTCAGATTTACTAAGAACAGCACCAAAAAAAAAAATCTCTATTTATATTTGTATAACATAAGAACTAACTTTCCTTTTGAACTCGTCTAATCCGTCAGTGTCACTTTATCATTTCTGCATCAAAAGATTTTTCTTTTATTAGTTTATTTGCATTAAACCTTTTTAAATGTCAAACCGATTATGCTATAAAGAGCAACAACATAAAAATCTATCTAATTCCAATGTATCAGTTCAGATAATTCGTACAGATGGTTTTTATTTCTCAGGCCAGTAGAATCGTCCTGCAGCATCACAGCTCAGTGAAAGTGTGACCGCTGCCGCAGCACATGGCTTCACACTTAAGCTCTACATTTTTCATCCTTATTTCAGTGTGTGTGTGTGTGTGTGTGTGTGTGTGTTAATGAATTTTACATGGATAAAGATATGTTTATTTACAAAATAAGGTAAAACACGTTGTACCACTATATCAGGGTTTTAGTTACAAAACAATTTTAAAAATGGATTTGTCCGGATTTAAACGATTATGATGAAGAGGCTGCATGATAAATCTGCAAACAGAAAATAGACGAATGTAAACTCTTGGGGTCTCGCCCAAATTAATACACTAAACTGAGACAGCACCTGTCGCCGAATGTGTGTCAGGTTCTTCTGGGTGATTAATGGCACAAGGTTTTTATTTCCCAAGTGTTTCAGGCAGAGCGGAGAAGTCGTTTATTAAAGAAAGAGCTGAGACTCTGCAAATGAAAGGAGACACACAGCTTCTTTTTTCTCTCACATTTACAAGTTCATTAAAATAATTGTAATTGTTACCTGGATTTTTATCACAAGGTATAAATCTCTGTAGAGTTGTGTAGTGTTGTTTACCCGATAATCAGCTCAACTGTGACTCCTAAAGAAACCGGAGACCACCACTACATGGGAGAATGTTCGGAACGCGTCTGAGAGCATTTTTTGCTTATCAACAAGTACAGGGTGGTTGACAAGTAACAAGGCATTAGAAATTGGTGATATAGGCCATATTTCTAATACAAATTTATTGAAACAAACTGTACATGTACCGCCTGCAGGCCCTCCAGCCCCACCCTGTATATTAAGCTGATAAATAATTAATATATTATACGAGGGGTGAGTCAAAAACGATCCGCACTTTGGCTGTAGAATTTATAAATATATAACTTTTAGAAAAAACAAATACATAACTTTTTGACATAATCTCTTTGCTTTTAAATAGTTTGTCCGTCTGTCTACACGCTCTCGCATTTCCTTAAAATGTTTTAGCCTGAGCTGTGAGTCACGAATGCCGCGCTGTCTCCAGTTCTTCATCAGAAGCGAGTCTTCGTCCTTGTAATTCTGCTTTCAGGGGACCGAACAGGTGGAAGTCTGATGGAATGAGATCAGGACTACAGTGAGGACGCGGGAGCATGCGGACGTGCAGCGTCACGTGAGATCGCGACGCCCTCCGATAGCGCTCCTCTGTGTTCACTCTGAAGTTTAAGCTTCAGCTCTTCAATAAGAGTCTCTCTGTACTCGATCATTGCTGAACCTCTTTCCTGACCATGTTCCAATACTTCTGGCCTGTGAGAATCCCAGAAATCTGGAAGCGTTGATGAATTTTCTAGCTGATGGTCGACTTTTGAGCTTCTCCTCGGTCTGTGATTGAGGATGTTTCCGTTTCACACTCTGCCGTTTACTCTCAGGCTTGTAGTGAAGAATCCGTGTCTCGTCTCCAGTAACGATTCTCTTTAAGAATCTTTCCACCTTCCTTACAGCATCGCTCCGGGTTTAGTTTACAGAAATACAAACCCTCATGTTTATGCTCTTATGTGAGGTGTTTGGGCACCAGGTACAGCCTCAGACCACAAAAAACTAATCGCTGCATGCTGCTCATGTTTAGTACAAATCACACGCGGGGCATTAACTATTGCTCGCACCGCAAACACACTGATGTAACACGTTCACACACCAGAGCCTCGACCGGACAGCGCTGATAAGAATTTATCCTGAATTTGTGACCGCGAGTACAGGATAAAGCGGTAAAGCGGAAAAAACAAACATCCTAATCTCCACATATTTTTCATTCTTAGGGACATTTTGAATCATTTTAGATTTTGAATAATAAAGCAATATTCCTACGGGGTTTCAGATGATAAACAGAGAACAACATTTCTGTAAGAATAAAGATGTGAAGTGGGAGATTACAGAATTGATCAAGATTTTATCAAGAAAATTTTTAATTAATTAAACACAAAGTCTTATATAAAAAAACATGCTTTTTTATTTTCCTCAAATATCCTGTAAAGAAAACATGAACACAAATGCCTTCTCAATGCTGTGTCTACCGAACACAATCACACTACAACAATATGAAGTAATTAAAATATCTTCTATTAAGTTTAAAAAAAGAAAAAAAATACAGGAAAATAAATCTCGATTCTAGCTGTTACGACCCTGTGAGCCGAGTTTCTGTGATGTTCAAAGATGTTCCGCTGTACACGGTGTTCTGCTGTTTCTCTTTATTTCCAGGTTTTCATGCTGCAGTAATAAAGCCTCTCCATCTGCTCTCACTGATCGAGCCAAATTTATATCTAAGGTGTTTTAATTGCTGTGATTAATCCATGTGTTATTAAAATGAACAGGCTGCCAGCGCAGACAAGCCGAACACACCAACGCCGCTGTTATTTTGCTGATGTACAGAGAATAGTTACGTTATTGTTCCACATCTGCGTGTTCTTCTCCGAACACTCCTCTCGGTCCATCACAATCGATAAACCATCATTCTAACAATAAACTCCAATACACACGCGGATCAGCCGTAACACTAACACCACCGCCAGCTGACCTAATTATCACAGATTCTCGCTTAGACTCCAGCGCACAGGATCACCCCAGGCTCAAAACCAACAAAAAACCTCTGCTTTCCTTATCATTGCTCACAACTCACTTAATTCCTGCATTGGCTTGGTACAAACTCAGTCACACACACCATGTCACACACGCACACATGCATACACACACACACATATGCACAGTTCAAGATGTAGAGTAATATTAATCAGACAACACAAACAAACAGTTATGTATCAACTATTAAAAAATAATCATTTCATTTATAAAACCCTGGTTCCATGGTTACTACAAGGCTACCATGCAACACTACAGCTGTAAGAAAAACACAATTCTTTGTGGCTTTTAAAACCAGAAGCACAGTCCTGATACGAGTCGCCATCATTTTATTTATATTATATATTGTATTTAAAAATATTAGAAAAATCTTAAATATGGTTACGTTAATTAAATTTGATCAACTGAGTTTAGCTCAGCTAGTTCCATATAAAAGAACACAGGACCACCCTAACCCTAACCCTAACCCCGCCCAGAGTACTACAACACCCTTTGACCTTTTACACCTATTTATTATCTGTGTGCAACATGTGCGAGAGCCAAATTCTTCATCATAGAGAGAAGGGAAGGTTCAGCCCACATAAAAAAAATATTATTGTTAAGATTAATAATACTAATTGCTAAAATTGTTATCTCTAACAGGGACAATCTGCTGCACTGCTGCGTGATGAAGATGCAGCATGTCACTACACCGTCACTACACCGTCACTACACCGTCACTACCACCATATGTATTTATTAGATGTATCGATACTGGTCATGGTGGCAGCAAATTCAGACAAAATCCCATTAACACTGGGTGCGAGACAAGAGAATTCAGCCCACATGAGATGCCAAGCCATCACACACACACACACACACACACACACACACACACACACACACACACACACACACACACACACACACACAAGGGGCAACTGAGTGTAGCAAATCCACCTACTCATATGTTATTGTGAGGTGGGATGAGAACAGGTGACATTTCACACAGACGGGAACCCAAGTTCAGATCTGAAATTCTGGAGCTGTGAGGAAACACACACACACAGTGCCACCGTTCCGCACCTCCTCATTATCATAACCAGGATTATCAGTATAAATGCAAATAATTCTGCTTAATGAATTACAGACTTAATAACACTGACACAGTTCCATTCACTCCTCCAAATGTCAGCGTGATTTACTACCATGTGACGTGCAAGTATAGATAAATCTGTATATACACACATGGAGCGTAGTTCTGTGACAGAGGTGATGTCTGATTCTTTTCAAGTCAGTAAAGTGTCAAAAGCAGCGTGTTGTGAATAATTCAGCTCCGTGTCTCTGGACTTTTGTGGCTGCAAAAAGATATTTGCTTGGAAGTTTAAACACTGCCTGACAATAACAAGTGTGTTTGCAAATAATCCAAAGAACCAAATCTTCAGGAGAACATCTGACACACACACTTATTATTCCACACACAGGCGTCTCCTCACTGCTTTCTGTTTGTGTTCTGATCTTAAATGACTGACAGCAAACACGCAGGAAATTTCAGCGGCTCTGAGGCGTCCGGGAGGGAAGAGTTCAGTCTAAACGTCCAACAAAGTTGAGTTTAGCTCACAAATGGCTGAAACGTAATCCACATCCAGAGACAAACAGGAGGTCAAAGTGACACACACACACAAGTAGTTTCTTTAAAACATCAGCAAGTGAAAACCAGAAGAGTAAATATGTAAGTGAAAGTTTAGTAACATGAATTTATTAACACGCATTAGCCGTAAGCATTAACCCTGACTCTGACTCTGAGGCCCTGACTCTGATTTTTACACCAATTACAAACCTCACAAACAGTCACAGCAGCAAACATTCACCAGTGCAGCACGAAACCTCACAATCACACCATAAAACCCTCACAATCACAAAACTCTTCTCAATCACAGCACTGCACCCTACATCACCGCACTAACTCTTACAGTTACAGCACGAAACCTCACATTTACAACAATAAACCCTCGCAATCGCTACACTAACCCTCGGCCAAGAGCCGCAGCTGCTGTGAGACTTTGTCCAAGCAGTGAGCCGACGGTTTCCATTCACAGCTCGAGTGTTTAAACCCCCTCAGACTGAGAACGGCCCTTTAACGCCACAGGCCAGTGTGAGGAGAGAGCGCACTCTCACCTCCAATACACACTAACACACCCCACACTAACACACCCCACACTAACACACCCCACTCTAACACACCCCACTCTAACACACCCCACACTAACACACCCCACACTAACACACCCCACTCTAACACACCCCACTCTAACACACCCCACTCTAACACACCCCACTCTAACACACCCCACACTAACACACCCCACACTAACACACCCCACTCTAACACA
>JAAGKR010008006.1:0-33517 GCA_011419295.1 Clarias macrocephalus | reverse complement strand
AATCTATTCAAATGTTTTTGAATATATATTTTCAAAAGTCTGGTGAATAAATAAATATGTCAACAGATCTTTCATCATTTCTGGTTCATTTGAAAGCTCATGCACGAGTAAACCCTGAGGCGCAGCTTTTCTTTCACACCATTACTGGTTAGAAAATGTGTGTGCCAGAGTTTCTGCATTGACTTCTTTTTGAGGATTTAATTTAAGACAGCTGATAGATGCCAAGCTAATCGATTTCTGTGCGAAATCTGACCTTTTGGGCGTGTTGATGAATTGTGTAGGAGGGATCCATAAGCCTCAAAGCTGTAAAGTTCAGTTTAAATTTGGCGGCTTTCTATAGAGCGTCAGTGGCACTGAGATGGTACAATTAGACCTGTGATAATGGATGATAGACCTTTTTAAAAAAAAGGCGTTTTGTATTTTAGATAACTAATGTAGTGTAATCCAAAGTTGAGATCAGCTCTACATAACGGCTTTCAACCGTCGGTGCAGAAAATGTGTGCGCGAGCGTGTGTGTGTGTGTGTGCGCGTGCGTGCGTGCGCGCGCGCGCTCACCGCGGTGCAGGAGTTTGCCGAACGCCCTGTGTTCCCTCGCTGCAGTGTTGCAGTTCCAGCGCTGATGGCGGAACTGGTGCTGACACTCGCCGATCCACTCGTTCACTCCGCCGCTGATCGCCTGCATCACCCCGGGATGCTGCCTGCACATCTGCCGCTGTTTACTCACCAGACCCGGGATGTTGTCGCACATCACCTGCGAGCCCAGCGTGCCCATGTACCTATGAGGCGAGAAGAAAAAATAAAAAATAAAAAAATCACCTCTCAGATATCACTTCATATCCTCCTCAACTTCGACATATGCACAGTGTTAGTCATGAATCACGTGCTTCTACTGTATAGTGGCGACACACACACACACACACACACACATACAAGCACACACAACAAAACACAGCGTATTAACTCTAAAACTTAATCACTGTCCATTTCAACTTTTTTGATGGTCTAGAAAAGGACAAGAGGTACACAAAGGTACCCCAGACTCTGAGGAAAGGTACTGATCTATATTTATAGGAGAAATTAAGTAATGAATGATGTAGATATTAAGCAATCACGTGCATGACACGAGCTCACTGTGAGTGAAAGAGACATTCCTGTTTGTGTCGATAAAGAAATGGCATGAATGATATTTTGCTTTATAAAAAGTGTTAATTTCCCCAATGCATGCAGACTTTTGGGGAATCCTGTAATGTCGCATGCAGATAGTAAGAGGAAGGAGCTGTCTGGTGTTCCTGAGATACCCACCACCACGACGAGTCGACCCTTGATGTGAACCAGCAGGTTGCCACAGACAAATAGAAACATATTCCACTTGGCAGAAAGTTCATATTACTGACTCCGGTGCTGGTGTGCTCATTCGTTCACACTCTCGCTTTCAACAGAACAAACAAAAAAAGACAAAAAAAAAAAAAAAAAACCCAAGGAGGAAGAGTGTGATGTGCCGAAGTGAGAAGTGACTGATCACGCGCCGGATACCCGAGATGTCCTTCATCCGCGAAACATCCTGATAGCAGACATGTCCCTCGGAGAGGCAGTGAAGAGACACGAGGTCAGGACGCTGATGGTCCACTATAAGGACTGCGGGAGCTTATAGGAGGGGTGTGTGTGCTGTCTGGTATGAAGGGCAGAAAGAGGAGATGTTTGAATGGAAGCGGTTTATCTGTTCAGACGGGTCTCTCTCTCTCTCTCTCTCTCTCTCTCTCTCTCACACACACACACACACACACACACACACACACACACACACACCTCATTTCCAAACTGAGATGAGTAGAATGTGGTCTAACGGGATTATGGCTGACCGGATGACTTTAGAAAGTGTAAGCTCCTGGAGAACTGAGCTCTGTACTCTCTACACTAAGAAACCATTGCACTAATACATCAAATGAAATATAAAGCTTCACCTGTATCTGCACTGACTTAACTGACTTTAAGAAGATGCTTCACTAGAAATACTATTACTACTCAATTCAATTCAGTTTTATTTGTATCACGCTTTTAACCCTGGTCATTGTTGCAAAGCAGCTTTACAGAATCAATGATGGAAAAGTGAAAAGTGTGTATGATTGCAGGGACTGTAGTGCAGTCATACTGTGTGTTAGGCAGCTCGACGTTCAATGTAACAGTTGATGTCTATAAGTTAATATGGAGTTGTTGAAGTTGAGTTTGTCTTTACTATTGAGCGACTGCAGTACTAGTAGTAATAGTTATAATAATACTCATTCACTCGCTCATCATCTATACAGGGCTGCATTGGGCCTGGAGCCTATCTCAGGAGCCTGAGGTAGGGGAACATCCTGGACAGGGTGCCAATCCATTACAGGGCACACACACACGCTAATTCATACACTATGGGCAAGTCAATAAGCCTAAGCTGCATGACTTTGTGTGGAAACCAGTGTACCCAGAGGAAATCCACCATGGGGAGAACATATAACAATAAGAATAATAATGAATTTATTAATTTATCTTCTGAAGCCTGGCACCTATCCCAGAAGATTTAGGGCATGAGGCAGTGTACACTGTGGACAGGGTACCAATCCATCACAGGACACAGGAACACTACAGGCAAGTTGGGAATGCCAATTAGCCTAATCTGCATGCTTTTCGTCTGCGGAGGGAAACCGGCGTACCAGGAGGAAACTCACCAGCACTAAGAGAACATGCAAACTCCATGCACATAGACCCGAGCCGGAATGAACCCTCGACCCTGCTAATCACTACGCCACCATGCTGCCAAAATAATAATATAATAACATAAATAATAAATAACAAAAATAGTGAATTACAATAAACACAGTAACAGATAAAACAACCTTCATAAAGTTATTTTTGAATCGAACATTTGAATACAGCCTAAAATTTGGGGAATGTGCAATTCTGAATGAAGGGCTCTGAAAGTGAGGAGAGAATTTTAAAATCTGTGTGGAGTTTGATACAGGTTCAGTGGAGATGTTGAAGAAACAAAGTGACGTGTTGCATGCAGGGAATCCAGGTTATGATACGGGCAGAGGAATTCTAAAATCAGTTGAAGTGTTTTTGAGGAGATTATAGACCAAATAAAAGAGCATTCCATGGAAAAGAAACAGATACAGAGAGCTTTTGTGTTGCCATACAGCCTGCTAATAATGAGACCTCAATAGACAGAAAGACTTTTATTCAGGAGGTGGAAAATGATGATAGCCTGCAAAAACAAAGTCTGTCATCTATTTGATCAGCTGCAATTTTTTTTTAACCTAAAGCAAACCATCATAATATACCATTTGTTTAAGGTAACGTTGAGCAAAACCTCTGTACAATCAAGTTGAGATGAAAGAAAGTTAAAAACGCTGATGAACAAAACTAAAAACAGAATCATTCTCAGAGGGAGACTTTGAAGTGTGGTGCTTGTGACAACTGAACAAAATTAATCCTGCTCTAAGCAAAGATACTGTGAGCTACAGTGGGAACAGAGGATAAAAGGTGTAATGAGCGGGATCCATCTAAAGGCCAGAATCACACGATTAAAACAGTCACAAGTCACGATCACTGTTCTGTAAAAAGCACCTAAAAGTTGCTTAAAACCCTGTGCAAGACCCCGTGCACATAGCGATGGACTTGAGAAAGCGCTTAAATATGTAAGCCAAGAGTCTATGCAATGGCCAGTTTTACCGGACAGTCTTATTCCCAGAAGTACAGCCTACTGAGTTACACTCTGTTTATATTTTCTATTTCAGTATTTATAATTCCATTATTTTTAACAGGACTCCCTATATCACTGAGGGGAATAACCCCTTTACAATGCCAGAATAGTAGACTACAGGCATGTAGACTTTACTGATTGTTAGCTCTTCTTCTGACAAAGAAAGTGGATTCAAAAAACATATTTCCAAGATATTGAACTCTGACAAAGTATTGAATTACACTTTCTAAAAGGTTACAGGTTCTCAACCCCAGTCCTGGAGAAACCGCCTTTCCTGTATAATTCAGTCTTTTCTGTACTCCCAACACACACTTGATTTAAATAATTAGATCAGATTATGTAGAGATGCGGGCAAATTGGTTGATACCCTTACGGCTCTTTGGGCTAACCTCTGTAACCTTTCATTCCCCCTGAAAAGACATTAAATTAAAAACAATGTATGTATTTTTCTCATGTATACCTACTGTGCTTTTGGTATATTAAAGTAAAGCATAGAAAGGTTGAACAAAGACAAATAATTGCTTCTTCTACAAAGGTATTTAAAATGGCCTGGGCAGATTTGTTTTTGGTTCCCATAGAGAAAAAAAAACTCAAGTCTCTTAATGCATTCTTGAGCAAATTGTACTATACACATCCCTCACTCAGTTGCAGTTCATGGGTTCTCCAACAGGGTAAGGATTGAGTTAAAAGCACTCAAGAATGAATACGAATGAAATGTTCTATTATTTTGGCATTTTATGTCCTGATTACAAATATATATGGAAAGAGATGAAACATGAAGTCTGAAAAAGACAAGCTTTAAAAGTCAAATACCATAAATAGATTTCTAGCGTAGTCACTTTCATGGACTTTAAAATAAAGGAAAAGTACAAAACTTTAGCCAGGAATCAGCAAAGATAAAGGAGGAAGAAGTATATGAACATGTCGATGGTGTGATAATATCAGATTTATGAAGTTAACAGTCTCGCCCTGGCAGATTACACTAAATGGCATTTACAAATTGGCTGAATGTGGGAACGCGTGTGCCCTGCAATAGACCGAAACCCCATCCAGGGTATATCTTGTGGCCCGAGTCGCCTGGGATAAGCTGCAGGCCTCCTGCATTCCTGTACAGGAAAAGCGGTATAAACAGTGAGTGAGCGAGTGAATGAGTGTAGTTAACCAATAAAAGGCATTTCAGCACCACAGACAGCAGCTTGTATGCACTTTCTTTGCTAAATTCCAAGAAAACAAAAACATGCAAACATTATTTAATGAATATTAAAGCTCCTATAAAGCTTATGTAAGCAAGTAGAGATTTAACTCAAATTATGAATGCAATGTTTAGTGGAAACAATTTTAATTAAACAAAAACAAAAAACTAACCTTCTTGATCAGCTGCATATTGAACATAAGCTACACCATCATAATAAACATTTAACAACTCCGAGAAACTCAAGGAAAACCAGAGATTGTGTGACAATAACACAAGGAACAAAATAAAGGGAAAACACTGATGGCAAGAAAACTGCAAACAAAACAGTTCTCAGAGGTAGACTCTGAAGTGTCTTGCTTGTGAGAACAGCAGTAGTAATCCTGCTCCAATCACAGCCACTACAAGCTTCTTCATAACCCGTCCTCTTGTGCTGCTCTGGGAACTTGGCAAAGGAGGATGGAAGGTGCAATCAATGGGATCCAACTAAAAGAGAGCAAAGTTAAAGAGGTCAGTGACAATCATTGCTCTAATGTTCTTTAGTACGTTTAGTGAAATGTACAAAACGAAGCTTTTGCCTTTAACTAAATGCAACTGAATGTAACTCTCAGTGCAAATGCCAGTGGACAGGAAAATTAGCTTGAATATAAACAGCATGTCTCATGCAGTATACTGTATTTGGGTGACCGTTGTAATGATGAAAGTAAAGATTACCAGACAGTCCATTTCCTAAAAGACTAGCATAATGAAATAATATCAATATTTAACATTTCAATGTTTTTAACAAGATCCCATACATCGCTGACTGGAAAGCACCAGACAATGCCAGAACAATCACCATGGACTAAATAAAACACACACTGCCTGGCCAAAAAACATAGCTGCACTTTTGATTTGTATAAGAAAATATAAAGATGAATCCTGTGGCCATCATCACTATAAGGTCTTGGCTAATTTTCTTTGCAAATATGGATGAAAATAAATCCAATCCTTTCGTAAGCTCTTCTTCTGACATACTGATAACTTTTGGAATTAAGAATCTGAAACGTGGACTCATCATTACCCATTCAACCTTCATCTGCTAGTTCCTGCACTAGTATTTAGCATTCCATTCCATTTAGTGTGGAATCTTTGTCAACTGACCTTCCTTAGTCACGGCTAATTCTTCAAGACGATTCTTATAGGCTGACTTTTTGCAGTATAAATACTGACTTCTTCCAGTTTGGCCACTGGAATTTTCCACCCACTACCCACTTCTCACACTTCACGCAACAGCTACCAGCCAGGCAGGGTGAGTACTAGAATTTGCTAAAATGTCCCAGACATAAGCAGTTTCCGAACATTGTTTAAATCCCATGGCCTTTAAAAAAAAATCTGTTTACAATGGAACCTCAGATTGCTAGTAACGTGGCTATCGAGTGTTCCGCAAGACAAGCTAAGTTTTTTAATAACAAGCCTTGGTTTACAAATACTGAGTATCATGTATCAAGCATGCGCTTCTTGTTTTGATCACATGATCACAACCGAGCCAACGTTTTTCTCCCTCTTGTGCTGCGGAATTGTGGGAAATCGTCTTCCCTGCTCGGTCTTAGTACGTGTCTCTCACTGGTGAAATCAACATCCGTGCAAGCGTGTACTGTTTACTATAAAACTGTGACCACGTGTGTTCGCGTAAAACACATTTTATTTTGTGTTTGTATGCGTGTGTGTACAGCAAGTATATACTGTTTATTATAACACACGTGTGTTCGCGCGTGTAAAGCAAAAGCAAGTCTCATTAGAGAGGTTAAAGATTCATTTTCTCTCTCTGTATCAGCCTGCACTTTGTGTGTGCGTCATTGGACATCATACCGTTTTTACTTTTTAAGGTAAAGTGCAGGTTCATTTGTTTTATTTTTACTTTATATTTTGTATTAATTATTTTTATGTATTTATTTTTTGGGCTGTGGAACAAATAATTTAAGTTTCCAATATTTCTTATAGGAAAAGTTGCTTTGATATATGAGCCTGCTTCTGGAACAAAGTATGCTCGCAATCCAAGGTTCCGCTGTATTTTACAAAATTAAAAACTGATTTAGTTATCTATATAAATAAAAGAAAGGTTTTGTCTGTACATTAGTCAGAACTCGGTTTTTAAAAGATATCCTTACATTTCCTAAATTGGAGGACCTGAAACCAGTCTCAGAAAATTTTCCATCTGCTTATGTCTGTCCAGCCAGACGTGTTTTTTTTTTCTTTCTCAATCAGCGCTTTTGCCACGAGTTGGGTGTGGCTATATGCTTCACTCAACAGAGCAAGTGAACACAACAGTTTACCGCATATGCACAGAGTATGCAGACGACATAGGAACAACGGCAATGCACCTACAAAATCCTCAATACAGACACACACGACAAAATTTTTTAATTTATCCTATTGAACCTTGTGCCATAAATGAAATAATGTTTAGTAGAAGTTATGAGCAGTTTTGTGCAAACTGTGGCTGCGTCTTGAATCGACCACTTAGGTCGAATTGAAATTAGAATTTAGGTATTTACTTGGAATATCTGCCTCAAATCTGCCCCATAAGTGAAATCAAAATGAGTTAAAGCGATGTCATGAAGTTATATGGCGGATTAAATAATCTACTTTAAAATAAGCTACTTGCTCAAAGTAAACAAACACCTGCAGATATGAATTATAAAAGCTAAACTGAATATTTTTCTAGTGATTGTTTTTTTCACAGCACTGAAGTGATAGCAGGGAATTTTAACACACTGAAGTAGTTTTAAGAGAAAACTTAATCTTTATCTAATCTACTTTTTCGATTTCTTATCTGTGATGCACTCTCTGATTACCGAACAGAGAGTGTATTTGGCTGAAGACAAAAGAAATACAATTTGGCATTAACAATGTGTGAGATACTCAATTAAAAAATTTAATTTACTCCTTAGAAAATTTTATTTCTTTGTATTAATAAATGACAGAAAGACAGACGGGAAGACAGATGGGCTTCAACCTGAAATAATATCACCGATTACATTAAAGCTGATCAGCTTATTTTTAGCTGTAATGGTGATAAAAATTTAGCTTAGCTTATGGTGCAGGTTGAACTTCAGGCAGATAAATACCTAAATTTTATCAAGTGGTCGATTCAAGAAGCAGCCACAGTTTGATGCACAAAACTGCTTTTTATTCTATCTGCAAAGTTTACTCGTCAAGGATGGGTACTTTTTGTTATAAATTACGTCTCATGGCCCACCTGCATACCCTTACGTCCCACACTTACTGCTCTACCCAACATGGAAAAGTAACACCATCTTTTTCACTTGAAGAGCCTAAGTAATCATGCTTCACCATCTATAAATGACTATGGCATCTGTGAGATTCAAAACAGTCTATAGTCTTTTTACCTATGTCATAAATGATCAATAACCATTCAAAAACTTGAAAATAACGTTACTCCAAGTGCAGTAATTAAGTTCCATCTTGTAGTTTTTCCTATACAAATGATTGGGGAGATCTCTAAAAATGCTTGTCTCTCCCTCTTTCCTGAAGAGCGTTAGAAGATAAGATAAACCACATCGGTTGGGTCTTCTTTCAGCACATGGCCTCCATTCACTGTCGGATTCCAGTCTGACACAGAGGGCACGCTGGCTGCCCTCTGCGCTCCAACTCTTTACTCGAGACTGCACTGCTCCTGAGTTATGAGCTGCGAAAGGTTCGGCCGTCACCCACTGTCCTGAGTGGATTCTCAATTTAGACAGATTATACAAAGAAATGTGAAAATGCCGCTGACCTTGATGAGGAGGTCCTTGAGACAGACCACTTCTTTCTGCAGGTCTCCGGCCTGAGCCACTAGATCCGTACATATGGCCTGAGCGTCTTTCCTACGATCCCAAGTCAGAACAAGCTGCAGGGTCACATTAAATTTGAAAAATTGATTGATTATAGAAATGTTTGCAAGTTTAGGAAATATAAGAAAATTAATTGGTAGTAAGCCAGAAATGGGATTGATTTACTGGGAGGGGGTGGGGGGAAAATTATATATATTTCAGTATTAATCCATGTTAAAACACAGCCTTGCTTAGCAATGAAGGAAACTACAACAAAAATCTGAATCTATACTGACAGGCAACCTGTAGTGCATCAATCTTGTTAAACCTTCAAATCAAGCTCCAGATAAATGTTATTTCTAATTTTCTGTAAAATATTTTTTACTGACTGAATTACTTGTGCAGGCTTGGTAATTGGCCAATATAAAAGAAGTGGAAGTATAAAGATAGTGTGTGCTTTTAAACCTGTGATGTGCTACAGGGAAACCTGCTGATGACATCCTGTACCATCTCAGTTAGGTAACAGCACTGCTGCTTCAGACTGATTAGGAAGTTATAGAGCTCCTCACTCCTGCAAAACAAATGCACGCTATTATGGAAGAAAAAAATGCAACTCGGACTTCAAACAAGAAGAAAAAAATGTGCACAGAAATGCTCACTTTTAGAATTATATTAGAATAGAATAGAATAGAATATTATTAAGTACTATGAGAAGAATTACAGACTACAGTATTTGTCTTTAAAAAAAAAAACTAAGTCTTTACAAAAAATCCTTATAACTAAAGCAAGCAATGATTAGCACGAATTTTGCTATTCTATGCAAATATTTTCTTGATGATGTGTAGATACAGTTGTTGATGGAAGAAGTGCCTCAACGATTCTATCACTTAACATGTCAAACCCTGTAATGGCTGACAGCTCTATCTTAACAGAAAATCTCTCCAACCAGCCGTTTTCTTCTCCTAACAGTCTGTCAGAGGCTGCGGTAAACACTGTCAGGCTCTCTGGAGTTACTATCTCCTGCAGCATAAAGAGATGGACCAGGGTGTTGCTTTGTTAGTTTTTCTTTGAACAAATGAAAGATAGACTTGTGTTAGATGACTAATTATCAGGTAAGAGCCACTGTACCAACACACACCATGAGCAGCTTCATCATCTTTTAGTCAGGCAAAAAATTCCAAAATCCACATATCATGCTCCTGAAGTCATTTGCTCAAGTAAATGTTTTTCAAGTAAATACGTAAAATTGTTCTGGCACAATTTTATAGCTTTTAAAGAAATTAAATATTCTAAATTACTGTAGGAAAAAACATGTTCAATTACGTTTTAGACAACATAAAATGATAAAGTATGTGTTCTTGCAGATCCCATTAGGCAGGAAATCAAGCCTTGCCATGGATTTGTATGTAACCCGACATGCCTTTAGTGTGTGTTTATAGGCTACCTATCAGAACAGGATTAAATGTGGAATTTACTGGATGACCCCATGCCCTCAGGGTAGCCCCTTAAGTCTGAATGAAGAAACTCACAGATTGATTAGCTTCATTAAGGTAAGACATGGCATATGAGCAAACTGCTCAGAACCATCCGTCAAAACATGAGCAAGGGGAAACCGCACTCACTCATTCCTCACTTCACAAATCATTACTAGAGCTCAAACCATTAACACGGGTTCATCTGGAATACACTGAGCCATCCTACTTCAAACAAGGAGAATCTTGCTAGATGCCAGAAAGGTGCAGTTCAAGTCTGTGAGCACTTTTTCCTTTTGGAAGAGAGACACTAAATGCCTCAGACTGAAATTAAATGCAGAGCGGTCACACACAGAACGGAGACAATAACAGCAGTACATATTTCACCAGTACAAAATCTGCTGTTGGGTTGGTTAATTAAGACTTGCATAAAGCCCAGTATAGATAATTATGTAGGTCTAACCAGACAGATTTTTTAAAAACTGTTTAATGGGTGGAGGCAATAAATGCGTCCGGTCTAATATTGTCCACCCTGGGGTATCAAAACAGCTCTGATCCATTGAGGCATAGCACAGTTATCCTGCTGAATGACACCACTGCCATTTTCCTTGAAGGCATCCAGGAGCCAAGGATTCACAAGAGAATATTGCCCAGAACACTACACTGTCTCCACCAACTCGATTTCTTGCCATAGTGTGTTCAGGTGCCATCTCTTCCACAGGCAAATTCAGACACACAATGTTAAAGAACATGTAATTGATCAGAACAATCCCCTTTATTCACTGGTATATTCTGAAACCTTTGCTTCAAAGACAGTGTATTTTTTCTAATTTGTACTACACTGTCTCCTGGAACTGTAGTGTTCACTCTCAACACTCTTTAATGAGGACACCATTACCTCTCTGAGTAGCTCAGTAGGGACAAACTATTCATTTAAATGCATAATTTTACAATTTAGCACATGTTTAAAGGATATATTTTACAACTCATACCCATACTTTTTATTTCTGTAAAGCTGCTTTTTGATGATGCAGATTGTTAAAAAGCACTGTACAAATTAAATTTAACTGAATTAAACTAATGGGCACATGTTTAACCAAACTGCACCCCCTTCTAGAGCTGTGTAATTTAACCAATCTTTTATTGGTTCCTTTTTTATTTAGAATAGATTCATCCTTTTTTAAAATTATGTTAACTTTCAAATGTTAAGCCGGTCAGTCATCCAGGTGAGGTTGTTAGCTGAAACATTTCACTACTCATCCAAATAGCTTCCTCAGTCTCAGTTAGGCTGGTAAGTTCCCAATATTTGAGTCCTCCAAGGTCAAAGGACCCTCCCCTGTCTGAAAAGGCTTGTTACATGAACAGTGGAGTAGGTGAGAGTAAGGGGAGAGTTGTTAAGAAGAAACAGCAGTAGAGAAAGTCGTTAAGATGTAATGACCAGACAGAGTAAGGAAAGTCCTTATAAGTGTGACTTTCTTGATGGACCTGTGAAGAGGTGTTGATCTTCCTGGGGATGGATAAAAGGGCAGCATGAAAAAAGTAGTTGACAGGTTGTGCTTAAGACCTCCACCTCTGTCCTTCTGCACACACATGGCTACTTTTACCCCTCTTTCAAACCATCTATCATCTCTGTCCAAAATTCATACACTTATCCTCAAATTTGTGTCCTTTTGTCCTTCAGGTGAGAGCATGTAACATTTCAAATGTTAAATTCTCTAAATTAGCTAATGCTAATTCGACGAATTCCTTAAAAAACATGGAAACATGGAAAGTACTTCCATCTTGTGTTTTTAAGATTATTGATACTACTTCCACCTTCAACTTTATTAGGGCAGGTTTTGCAATAGTGCCACCTGCTGGACTGGCATGCAAAGCAGACAAGCAGCAGGGGAAAGAGATTACCTCTTTGTATGAGATGATATACCCCCCCCCAAAAAAAAGTTACACAGCATTTCAATACATTTTAGATACTTCTAGTAGTTGTATAGCTGCTTGAGACAAATTAGACAATAAGATTAGCACTATTATATCAAATTGAATAAAAAAATCACAATGCACAAATCAAACTAAACTTTTTGGCCACAGCTGTAAACTATCGATTTGATTTAAAAACTACACAAATATTCATTTTGTTGCAGAATTTTGTTAATGTTCTGTTGCATCAATGTTTTTAGATCTTTTTGATATATTTTTTGAAGTATAATTACGAAAAGTTTATAGTCAAATTCAAAGCATCAATATTTACATTGTTGACCCTTTTTTTCCCCCCATAAGACCTCTGTAACCTCATCAGTTCCATGTCATGCCAACAGTAAAGTATCCTGAGACCACTCGTGTGGAGTTGCTTCTTAATTAAGTGTGTGTGTTCATTCAAAATTTTTAACACAGAGATGATTAAAGAATGGTACAAAAAATATCCAAGAACAGTTTGGTGATGAGCAATGCCTTTTCCAGCATGATGGATCACCTTTTTCATAAAGCAAAACATGAAAAAAAAAATTAGGAACCATGGCCAGGAAACTCCCCACACCTTAATCTCATTGAGAACTTGTAGTCCTATGCTCGGGCCTCTGCTGTTGAAGCCAAACCAATTCAAGATTTTAAACAGTCAAAGCAGCCCATCTTGCACCATCATCAATGCCACAGAGATGATTAATTTTGTTTATTCTGATATTTGAAATAAACATTACCTGAATCGGTATCTGGATGATTTTTTTTTTATTACATGTACAAGTCAAACTCACAAAATGATTCAACAGCTGCTTGATCTTACCCACTGTGCATGTTGTCAAGCAGGGTCAAGGTGTCAAGATCCACTTTTTCAAGGAGAACCTCTTGAACTGCATTAAGAATCTTCTTTTGGTCTTCAGGGTCTGTAACTCCAATCTATACATCGGCATTAGGACACCAGGATTAGTCCGTTTTCATCAAAGTGGTGTAAGACTAGATTATAAGCAGTAATTTCAGCACGAACGTACAGTACATGGAATGCTGTAAATATACAGAGAAGAAAAATCATTCCAGTTAAGTGGTTTTAGCGCTTGTGTCAAAAGTTGCTAAAAATCTAGAGAATACAAGTTCTTAGTATCTTTAAAATAAATGTTGTGCACAAAAAGAGGGGGAAAAAGGTTTAGCTTTTTAAATTATTTGATTTTACTGAAATTACTATGAGCACAAATAGAGAATGGACACAGCACATTACATTTAGGGTCATAGCATTTTAGGACACACTTTTTAAAAAACGAACCAACATACCAGTTGACAGACCATTCAGCCAGTGAAGGCCAACAATAATACCATTTACAAATTATAAATAAATAAGCCATTACATAAATTTTTTCCACTTGCCCAACTGAACAACTGCATGAGGCATTCCATGAGTAGAGTTTGCATGCCCTGGGCAGGTGGGCTAGCAATAATGTCACTTTCACTTGTACATTTTTATCATTTAATGTAATACTGTGTTAAGTATACTATGTTTAAATTGTTTAGATAAATAACAGGGAATTTTTACTTTTATAAAAAAAAAAATAGACTCCAGCTTTAAGCTATTTATATGTCTATGAGCTGACAAATTTCAGTGTTGGTACAAGCCGAAATCACATGAACTTTAGCATTTAAAATAATGAACCATCATGGGACCCTTATTACTACCAGAGTATCACTCTAGGAAACAATTAAAAGTAGATATAAAAACATAAAAGCACAGGAATTACTGCTGCAACAAATGTTTAAAAAGCACGCACTTAAATAGAATATACAATACAGTTATACTGGGTGCCTTAGTTACCCCTATTACACGAACACTCCATCAGTGAGCCCACATAACATCAGGTCTTTGTTCCAACTTCCACATCCTATGAGCTATTGCTTTTTTGGGCAGTTCATAACATGCATGATTATATGGCATGAGCTATTTTGGCAACTAGTATTGAAAATATTTAAATAGTAGTTATGTGCTAAATCTTCTGTTTATGCATTTTTCAATTCAGTATCTCATTCACTGCACACTTACATTTTCTAAGTCTGCTTTTTCCATTGTCAACAAGTGGCTCCAGGTGATGTCATTCTCCTGAAGTGAGAAACAAAAAGTGAAAAACACTAAACCACCATTCTAAGATGTACTGTGGATCAACTACATTCCTTTATGTATCTACACGGACCATAACTTGATGTTTTAAGTGCAAGAGAAAAATAAAAATTTAATTAAATCTGGCATGACACATGATCCAACCTATGTAATACGAAAAGTGTTCTCACCATCATGACATCTGAGAGATAATCAAGTTCCAGTCCGTGCAGTAGTAGGTCAATATCACACAGTTTAACTGAACTGCAAGCAAAGCAAAATGTATATATTATAATAGTGTGTCAGTTTTCCTCATCATCACTAGAGGGCATGCTAGCCACAGTCTGCAAGAACTAAGTTGGAAGTACCTCTCCTTTGAGATGGACAGAGGTTCTGGGTCTCGGGTGAGAATTTTAAACACCGTTTCGGCTTTAGAGGGCAGTGCACCATTACCCGTGGGGTCACTTGGAGAGTTGAGAGTCCTGTAGATCTGGGGAGGAAGGTTTAATTTTGAAATGAACCACGTTTTAAATTCAGAACAGAAACAACAACAACACTGACACCTATAGTTTACACTGGATCTCAAAATCATTGACATCTAAAAGGGTAGACTGGACATACCCGCTACTTCCCGTGTCAACTTGACGCTATACGAGTTGTTGTTACTGGACGAGAACCCAAATGTATAACATGACTTTTTCTGCTCGTCCTTTGTGTGATTAGTCACGATTAATGGCATTGAATCAAGGAAATAGTTATGAACAGTGAAGAAGTAAAGAATCACATACTGTATATTCTGAGCAAATTTCTTTTAAAAATCTGACCATTTTATGAAGGTGAAAGACGACAGGTGTTCACATGGATATTTGTTTACTACTTCCACGAGCACCTGTAATGATGTGATAAGTCAATAAAAGAAAATAAAAAATAATGATAAAAAAAAAATAATATAAAGAAACTGGTCCTGGCTTGAAACGTACACATGTGCACAATTATGAATATGAATATGTGCATTTTCTTTCACTGACCGACTACATCATTATAGGCTCGCGGGACTATTTTTTTGTCTATGACAAAGTATTAATTATGGATGAATTTAACTTCTAGTAATAACTGGCGAGTGCAATATTGCTTTGTATTGAGGGTTGAGTTACAAGGTAATCATATGTGCTTTATTGAATTTCCAAATTCAAGGGGAAAGTTTGGGGCTGTGTTTCTGCTACAGTTCATACAGAAATCAATTAAAATTGTAGTTTATAGTTAATATACCTATAGTTTTATTCTGTCTAAATACATTCATTTTATATACACACAATTGCATACCACAACAATATCAATGAAATATATATGAAAACAAAAAACCTTAGGTGGTGTATAGAGAACGTATCACTTGAGCAGCAAGTAGACCGGGTCTATCCTTTTAGATGTTTATGCTCACAACGGTGTTCAAGAAAGTTCATGAGTTTTAAATTTTGCCACAATAGTGCAAACACAACCAAAACCATCATATTTATTGAGCTATTACCCGGTTTGAGAAAGGTCTCTTGACTTGAAGTAGTCTGAGCCAAGCCTCAAAAAGAAGTAGATATATACACAACCTTGAATCTCATGACAATCTCTTTATGAAAATGTGCACTATGAATGAAATGTCCATTAATTTGCAATGCATTCTACAAATAACAATCTGAAACATTTAAAAACGAGCTAAAAACTGAATAATTGGAATATGGTGATGAAAATAAAAATGTACTTAGGAAGGAATGTACAATTTTTTTTTTCAGAATTAAAGAGGCGCCTGGTTGCAAACATGCTTGAGAAGCCCTAACAAACAGTATGAATCCTCAAAACACATCACAAGAAAGAATAATCCCATCTTGCACAGCTGCATTTCACAACTGCTCTACTCAATGTTCCATTCATGTAATGAGTTTTTAAACAAAGTATACAGTAGAGTGTCTATTTATTTTTTAATGGATAATGTCTTCCCCCGTAATAGTACATGCGCTGTAGGCAGCCATCTCGAGACACCCATGTCTACACAACAGGACAATCTATTAATGTCTAATATATTCTAACAGAAGTTGTCAGTAATACCAAATGACACCACATGGTGGCACTTCCTTTTTATTGTGGTAGACTAGAGCTGTATGTATGTGCTGGACAAGAAGTAGTTTTGCTACAACGCTGCTTTGATCAGCTACCTCAGTGAACTGGTGGGGGTGGTATAACATCTCAAGTAATGAGTGGTGCAGGGTTTGATTGCTGTTTTCTACAGCCAGTGTAAAACTATTGAGGGCAATGTCGTGGAGACCTGGCTTATATACTGTAAGTCAATGCTTAATACTGTTGAAAATATAGTAAGGAATTCCCCATTCCAGAAGTGTTTTTCAGCTCTCTAAGCTAATTGCGATCTTGGAGCAAATGCTAACTACAGTCTTCGCTCGCCGAAGTAAGGTTGAATGCACGCAATCATCATTAACATTTTATAATTATAAGAAGCAAACATTTTGATCTACTTAACTTTGCTGGGTTTATATTATACCTGAGTAAATTAAAATTGTTATTTGTGTAAAATATCTACTGTCAGACATACAATACGAGTGCTGTTAAAAATAGTGTACAATTACTGAATAAAAGCCTTGGCTTCTGCAAATCAGCACTTCTCTGTAGTACACTTGCAGAATAATACACATTGGCCCTTATCACAGTTGTGGAACCTCCCATTTAGTTGTCAAAAATTGACTAACAAATACGTTGACCTCTCCGAATCAGCATTACTCTGTAGTACACTCATGAAAACTACCAACAAAAAGAAACAAATATCCAAAAATTTAAGAGCACGTTCATGTAAAACCTCCATCATTCTCTTGCCACAATGGCTAAAAAAAATTCCCGGGCAAACACTAATGTGTATTTCTTAATAAGTCCATGTAACTGATAAGGTCTTTAGGTTCTGAGGTCATAGGTCACCTACCTGCAGGTGTTTGAATGATTTGGCCAGGTCAGCTGCTGTATTTCCTGCCTTGCTTTTAATGGACTTGTCGGCTCCAAGCTGTAGTAGTTTTAGAACTGCAGTTTCATGGCCGTGGTGGACAGCGAACATGAGCGCCTAATTGACCAGAGAGTCTCATTTATTATCTCTGCAAATACCAAAAATCTTGGCCTTATACAGTAGTTCTAAAGAATGATGCTAGTCTAGTTTAACACTGCTTAGAGGCAGATTGGGTTTAATCATTTCATGAATGCAATTAACTGCCAGGCAGACTATAAATATTGGTTTTAGACACAAAAATGTAGAAACTATGACCGATGTGTGAAGAGTACCGTGTAGCCACTGTCATCCTGAAAGTTGAGCTCTGCTCCATGGGACACCAGCAGATTAATCACCTGAGAGTAACCATACCTGGCGGCCAGCATGAGACACGTCACACGCCCCCTGTGCAAAGAGGAAACCTGTGCATGTCAAAGGCATTCCAGTGTTCACTGTTTTCCTGAGTTTCAAGGTAGCAGGGTAGTTCATGGGTTAGTCCAAGTCTGATCGGGTACAATTTAACACAAAGTTAAACCATAAACTAGTGACAATTAGTGCGACATGTGGAAGTGCTGTTTTGAAAGAAAAAGGTTAACAGGGTAAGACTGCATATAATCAGTTTGGTAAAATATTTGACATACTCTTACACAGATGCTTATAATCCAACTTAAACTTTTCAATGCACAGCATTTCAGTGGCACAGCTGCATTACATGAGAGAAAACGGAAATAAATAAATAGATCACTGATCTGATGAACAGAGATGGTGCTACTACTAATTCGCGTCATGGGGAAACTGTACTGGCATGTGATGTATAAATGTGACTCATATTTATGGAAGTGCAGGGAAAAGCAGAAGCTCTCGTCAAACATTACACAGCATGGTGAGGCCTGTGTGTGATTGTAGCATGGGTTTATGGGAAAATGTTCAAACCATTTATCACCATGATGCCTGACATTTCCCAGAGAACAGGCATCCAATCTTCAGCACTACAACGTCATGTACAGGTGAGGGAGGGCACGTTCATTCCTCAACATGACACTATCTACGCACGGTCCTGTGACAAACTGTGTGATGACTTACATGCACCTTTTCCCATGGTAGCATAACAATAATCAGGAAGTTTGCTCAATCAATTCAGGAAGTTTGCTGAATTAGATCAATCAAATGATTCAAAAACATTACTGCCATTTGGTAAAGGTAATAGTACACAATATGTTACAGTTACTGAAGAATGTAAGAGACACATCATTCAGAATGTTTACCACAAGGAACAGCCTTTAAAACAGAATAATCAGTTTGCATTTTCCCATATTTGATCCTGGAAAATGTTTCTGTTTATTTATATTGCATGTGCTAATGAAGTAAAAGAAAAATATATATATTTCTGTTTTGTAATCTTATGATTTGTTGCTTCATATGATCAATTAATAAGAATGACAACAATATCTACCTCTTATCAGAGTTACCATTATCAGGCTTTTGCAATGCATTATCGCAATGCTCTTACACACTGTAGCAATCCATGTTTGATGATAACTGCAATTATTTAAAGCAATATACGAGAATGCCCCTGTCATTTCCCTGAAACTCAACATTATTAAAAGCCACATAATGCTGCATGACACGGTGTTCATTCATTAATTGCTAAAAAATGCTTCACTCTGTTCAGAGTGGATTAAACTAGTTCCATGAATCCGATATATACAGCAATTGTCTGTATGAGATTGTCAGTCAATGTCCACACAATAAATAAATATGGCTTTTTAAAAATTTTATTCCCATAATGTTTTATGTTCAAGGACAACGTTCACTAAAATTAGGGCTATTGTCTTAAAGGTTACTAAAAGCACTGGAGTTAATGGCTCAGCCCTTTCCTGGATCATTAAAAGCAAGTAGAATAACAAGTACACTAGGAGTTACTCATTCCCCTAGGTAGAACGGTCAAAGGGGTCAGATGGCCACAGGTTAAACCCCAGGACCACCAACCTGCCACTTGTGCAAGGCCCTCAGCCCCCAACTGCTCATGAATAAGGGCGTCTGCTAAATGCCATAAATCTAACTGGAAACATTATAATCCATCAAAGGGAAAAAAATCATGATGATTCATAAATCATCAACTTTGGACAATAGCTCAAACTGATTTTTAGTATTTGTAAAAAAAAAATAAATAAAAAAAAAATCATAATAAATGTAGCAACATGAGCAAATCTGAGGCTTTGACCTGTACAATCCGCCAGTCATGTGTTATGTGTGCCCTTCGGATTTCCACCATTTATGGAAAAAAATGTCTACAGGAAACGCTACAGACATGGAGCATCTCAGTAATGCCGTGGCTACGGATTCGGTTTACCAGTCCTGTTACTGGCATGCAGCTGTCAAATACCAATCAAGTGCGATCTTCAAAAGCCTGAGAAGAAGGGCAGTGCTTCATCGTCATCGCATAGCCACTTCCCTCTGCATCTTGTTACCACTTTTCAAATATTTTGTCTGGACAGGATACAACCACTTTCATACCAGTCAACACAGCAAAGCGCTTGTTGATACTGGGTCATGTGCACAGCTTGGGCTGCAGATGATGTGCAGCTGGTGGAAGAGCTACTTAGTGTGTGTGGGTGCAGTACAAGTGCACAATCACCACCCTGATTCCTACCTCATGCATCAAACACTGTTTTCATCAAAATGTTTCCGAAAAGTCAGCAAAAAAAGGGCAAATGATTGAGTTTCCATTGCATGTTGGTATGCGAATACACTGTATAGGTTACAATAAGATTCCATTTTATGACAGCCAAATACAAATATTGGTGGGTTATGACTAGATCCGATCTGAAAGGCATTTCAAAACAGTTGACCACTTCAGCATAATGGATTGTCCACACTGTAACAAGCCATTTGTCCAATTATGTCTCCAATCAAGGGATAAACTGCCCTGTTATTTAAAAACTTTTTATTAGGACATTCAGCTACGTTCATCATTTATGAGCTTGAACTATTCTGCATTATCAGGTCAACTTAATTAAGAATTTAACTACAGCAATCGCTCATTCATATGCACAATACATTGGTTTTAAACTGGTTTTTATCTTAAAATTTCTTTTTCATCAAAACTCCAGCTCTTTTTGCAAAGAGGCAATCTTTACTGTCCCTGGCTTCTCACCCTATACTTCCTCCACATATCTTTTCTCTTGTTCCTGAAGAAATAGCAGAGACAAACATAAACAAACCTCTCATCCATTTTTGTGAGTTATGGATAAGGTGCCTCGTCCTACTATACCTCTTCATAAAGTACTTGATTTAATAATTTACTTTAAAAAAATCCTTGAAGATTTTTTTCCATGCTGTTTGAACATCCTCCTAAATGGGTGTTATCTGGATGGTATTATTACTCCCTGACCTAGTAAACTAGCATGAGGGAGACTACAAAGCAATTCTGTATAAATAAATTGATAAAATGTATTTAAATAAATAAATTGAAAATAAAGTTGGAAAAAGCTTAGTGAATACTGAAACGGATAATCAACAGTTCGGATTATGAATTATCTGGGGACCTCGTATGATTTGTAATAATTGCGGAGGTTATCTGTGATCTTAATCCTGTGCAAATCAGCCATGTCTGTAATTTGTACAGAAAAAATTTCCCCAGAAATGACCTACTATATTTCACTGAAGGTCCAGTGATAATATTAGTCCCGTGCGAATCAGCATGTCTGTGATTCGGCCAGTATTTGGCAAGGTCATATATAATTATTTCAAGATTTTTGTGTGCCTTCTGTGTGCCTTTTTATCCATCTTCTGCGAACAATGGAGGCTGTTTTGGAGTGAAAGTATTTTGGGTGTTGGGTCATATTGCTATCAGCCATACAAAAGTACAATGTGCAGAAAGAGAAAAATCGCGATTATGAAATTTAATATTTGTAATATGTAAAATAAATTTAAATGTAATATACAATATATAACATGCAATATAACAAACAAAATATTTATTTGTATGGAAAACATCATATACGGGAGATAGGTCAGTAAATTCCGAGTAAAATCTCAGGCTTTGCTTATCCCGTGCGAATGCGCCAAATGAAACTCAGAATAGTGGGCGAATAGTACTTTAGTAAAAGCTTTCACTTTTCTCAGTTTTTAAAATTAGCAGGTGCTACCTAATGATAAAGACCATAAACATTAGTACTTCATATCAAATGTTTTCCTGCTGATACAAAATATAAATAAAAATAATAAAAATATTAAAAGCAAGTCAAGCTAAAACCAAGGATAAGCAAAGTAGCAGCAGGTAAATACACTGCCCAGCCAAAAAACAGTCGCTGCCTGGATTTAATTAAGTGAAAAGTTAAGAGTCTTCCATTGGATAATTATTGCGGTGATTAATATGGTTCATCTGGAAACAAGTTATTTAACCCTGACTGATGCAGTGAGTAGCTTCTTATTTCTTAATCAACCATGTCAGAACATATCCTGTGGTTTTGGGAAAGATTTACTCTGTTTCAGCAGTGTCAAATTATTGTGCCGCATTAAGAACAGAAACTGACTAGAGACTGCTGAAACGACTAAAATTGGATTAAAAAATGTTCAATGCACTTAATGTTACTTAATCCTAAAGTTCTTACTTTTTTTTATTTTATTATTCTTGTAGGAACATGTGAGGCCACCCTATTTGAACCAACTTGCCCGCATGAACACATGTGCACTTTACCTGCTGTAAATGTTTGGGTCAGCGTTGCGATTCAGCAGTAGAGCCATACACTTGCTGATGTTCTCCTCAGAGACGGAATTTGCAGTGCAAGCTGCCATTAGCGCTGTGTAATGACCTGAGTGCAAGCAAAAAAACAGGACAGGAAGAGAACACAAGCTCAAGATTAGTGTCAGCAAACTATGGAAGTAAAAAAGTACTTAAGGGTACTTTTAAGGGTACAGTTGAGGTAAAACTAGAAATTATTTGCAATGACATTGAAAACAATATCATGAAACAAAAGCAACTGGGGAGCTTCTTAAACAAGAACTAACATGATCGCATTTGCACCAAGTGTGAAATCCATTTTTGCAAAGGATCAATGGTGTACAAAATTGTGTGCGAAGGCAAGGTATGTACACTGTTGTGTTGCAGACGTATTTGCTCTGATTAGAGGCAGGTTTAGGCTACACTAGCAAGTCTGGCTGAGGGTAGGATGCAGACTCCGAATGGTTGTGTCTGCAATTGAGTAGGAAAATAAATAAAGCACCAGTGTTGGGCCAGTGCAATGACGCCAGCATCACGCTCTGTGTACTGGCATTATCCATCACTGCTGCATTCTTCTCTCTCTAAGCAGAACACAAGCTACGCAGCAGCGATTGGCTTCACATTTAATTATTTCCTTCCAAAGCCGGCAAACATGCAGACACTCATATACACACAGAGACTGGTCACGGCGGAAATGTCTAAATTACTTCACTCACTCTTACAACCAGCATATAAACTGAACACACACCAGAAGATTAATTGGATGGTCTCAATAACCCTGTTTTTACGTCACAACTATTAAGTCAAGTCAGATGAAATAAGCATTAACAAGCTCTGAGCTAAAATTAACCCACATACACACACACATACTGAGAGAGAACAAGATCAACATAAAATAATATGCTGACAAGTACTGGCTTTGTCCACATAAAATATTAATTCTACTCTGGAAAGCATTCAAAGCTATTAGAAAATGAAGTAACTATTAAGAATGAACAGTTCCTTCATTTTCTAATAGCTATGAATGCTTTCCTCAATTAAAAAGTACAATGTGTAATTCACACACTTTAAAAATAAAGAAATATTTAGAAATATTTAATTGCCATGTCCTGTGGCAAAAGCAGAATAACTTACTCTGGACTATGCTGTAATACTGAAATAATCCATTGCTGCATTAATTATTCTTCATACAAACAGCAAAGTACATCGCATGTTATTTCTTACATAATGCTGTGTGCCATATGAAGATGCCACATAACCTACACTTTGTTAGGGAAAAAGAAGTTCACATCAAGCCCATTTGTGCTTGCTGAAGATCCCAATTCAGCTTTAGCCCTCTATTTGTCCATTCAGCCAGGAGGAATAATGATGATGGAAGAGGATGTTTGGAGTGCAGTTGGTGTTCCAGTTCATCCCAACAATGTGTAATGATTGTCAGGTTTCTGTACAGGCTTCTTGAGGTCTTCCACTCCAGCCTTGGCAAAATAATTCTTTATTTATCTCAGTTTATTTTTCTCAGAGGGGCATTGTCATGCTCGAACAGGTACAAACCCTTAGCTGCAGTGTGCCTTAATACCACAGCACACAAAGTTTGTCAAACTTTGTCATGCTTCTAAAGTTGTGTCAAGAGTTTGGGGCACTCCATTATAATATAATAATGGTGACCATGTTCACAAACATTTGTATGTATGAACCATATGACTATAGACAGATGTAAAGCCTGTCAGAGACATATCGTCAGCCTCTAATTCTGTCACTTTGTTCCATCTGAGTACTGGATTCCTTTGGGTTATTGCTGGCCTTTAAGTGATACCTTAGACATAACTGCATTTCAGCTTCCAGCACAGTGTCGATTCTTTTCAGTGACAGTTAAGACAGTTTAACAAGGTTTTTGTGTATTAAAGGGATCATAGTATTCTTCACATCATTCAAGACAAACCATTCTATGACGAAGACTCATTTCCTGATAAAGAAATTAATTTAGTGTTAATTTTCCAAGACCTTAAAGTGTTTGGTTTACAGGTATGGCTTAATTGCAAAATTTAAGAATACAGTATGTCCCTGTCTAACGAACGAGTTGCATTCCAGGAACATTTGTAAGTCTGAAAAGTGTGTCTTATATACCTTTGCAACAAATATACAATATAAAGCATAAAAATGCACCTCCAAATCGCGAGGAGAATCCCAGCGAGGTCAGCTGACCTTGTTTAAAGGCAGCCCAAGAAGACGTTGGGGGGAAGACAACACTACAAGGTGCTTACTGTGCACCTGAACAGATTACACTTTGTCTCAGAGCTGTATTGGACTGTGAACTCCATCTTGTTGAGGATTTATTTTTTGTACAATATACATGAGCTACGTCCATGATTTGTTTGCATCAATTAATGTTCGTAGATCTGTTGTCCTTTGATATCTTCGGAATGTTCGTAACTCAAATGTTCCTAATTCTGAAATTTACTGTACACAAACATAATTAGGAGAAATTAATGCCATGATTAATATAGCACTTAACAAGAAGTTCACTTTTTCTAGGCCTTTACAGGCACACAAAAATTAGCAATTCCCAACTCCCCAAATCTAGTACTTTTTTTAGACTTAAAAATTAACAATTATTATTCTGACCAATCTGCTTAATTGTGGTTTTACTTCATGAAGTATAACACAATTAGGGAAGGGGGGAGAAAAATGTTATATATACAGTCTAACACATAAAAAAGTATAGTTTTTTGTACATAGATGAGAAGCTTAGCCTTGTTTCCACTTTGGAGGTGAACATTTTTCCATTAAGACCACTTCTGGCCAGTCTTCTCCTGACAGTAAATGGATATACCTCTGTCCCACTGGTTTCCACCAGTTCTTTGCTGATGGCACAGCTGGACATCTTCCAATGTCAAAGGGAAGTAAGCATGATGTGTCTATCATCTGCTGCATTAAATTTCCTTCCTTCCATTCCTTTATGCTTCTTTAAAATAGCATGAACAGCACATGCTAAAACCCCAGTCTTTCTTCTGGACTGCAACAAATACTGCCGACTCACTTCTTGCCAATCTCTTAAGCAATATTGCATGCATATTTTTGCTGAAATCGCATCCATTGTGTAAAATGAATTAAATGGTTGCATGAACTTATGACGGGTTTAAGCCTAAATGGCACAAGCAAAGACTTATCGATGTGTGCATGCATGCCATTTTAGACGGCATAGCCATTTACATTAGTCAGACGTAAGCCATTTATAATTATGAATGTCCACCATCATGACATGCAAATCAACTATGACAAAAAAAAGATATAATGTAAATATAATCTAGAAGTTTTAGGCTACCTCCTCATGGTGTTATTTGGTAATGGTCATTGTGATTCTATGTGCCTATGAAGTTATTACTTAAGCTTCCAAGGTTGATATTTATTGCAAAATAATGAGCAAATGATGTATTGAGTAGATGAGATACACCCAGAAACCACTTTAGTAGGAACATCTATACACCTGTTTATTAATGCAAATATTTCATCAGGCAATCATGATTCAGTAGTGCGAGTCATACAGGTTTAGTGTTTCAGTGAGTGGATTTTTTTTCAGTCTGGGAATTTTTCAGCAAGTCATTTCCACCCACAACACTGCCTGCTTTATAAGCAATGTTTGAAGTACGACAGGTTAAAATATATAGACACGGTACAAACATTAATGAGAAGATTAGAGATGCCTTTTTAGTGTACCATAAATAAATGGTACCTAGCAGCAGTTCACTGGAAGAAGTCTAATCCCTCTCATTTGACAATACAAGCCTGTCATAACTGCACTTTCATGACGCCTGTCAGGATGTAGTTCCAGGAGTTGTATACAGTACAGTAAGGATAAGTTGTACTTGTGACATGAGAGGCTCAAGATATAGTGTGAGATTCCATGGGTAGAGAAAACAATACGTGTTAACATGCCATTACTGTAGGTAGCTTCTCACCAAAACAATGGTCCAATACAAAAAATGTGCCAACAAACTAATTGATGCTTTATCGTAACACTAGGATAATGTTTTGATCAAAGCCGCCATGACAAGCTTGGTTTCATTGTTTCAATGGAAGAGATAAGACTTCTTCCAGTGAACTGCTGCTAGGTGATGTAGGGCTTATTTTGACCAGCACTATTCAGGACATGAGAAAGAGGAGTATGTACCCTATTTACTAATATCTATGATACAGTAGAATGTAGTTAATGTAGTTTTGAGGAATGGTTTTTCCTAAAAAAAAAATTTAATAAAAAAATAATAAAAAAAAAAGACATCTAACTTAAAACATTAACCAATAGTGATCAAGCTGGTGATTAGTATACTGGATGCTGAATGCTGAGTGGTTTGAACAGATGAGAGGGCAAATGAGGTTCGGCTGAGGTTGTTACATAAACAACCAATTTTAGTGTAAATATTTTAGTGTAAAAATAAAGTGCGACTTCAAGCACTTTGAAGCCTGTTTGTTTTAGTAAACATCTATTCACATTACTTTAATATACATAATTTAAATTCATTTACAATAAAGAAATGACTTTTGCTCAGTACTGTAAGTAAAATGTGCCACTTTGTGCAGCATAATGTACCAAGCAATAGACATATAAATCTCACATGCGGGATCTAATCAAGTAGTTAAGACTAGCATTTCTTGTAGAGCTGTAAATGATTAAGCATGCAAAAGACTTCCTATACAATTGTGGACTAAAGCATTATTTATATACATTGACATTCAGTGTATGTGTATGACAGACTTAAACATAGTGCCTTCTGCTCCCATGAATATTAGCAAATCTTCCTTTTATACTTAAGATTCATTACAAATCATACATTTTACCTTTTAGTGATGAATCTTTAAATGTAATAGGGTTAGCCAGTGCACATTATATATTAAAGTTTTTATTTATTGCTCCTCAGTTCTTGTAGATAATAAACTTATAGCTGAGCATAAAGTTTCAGATTGCAATGCAATGTTTGTTAACTTCACTTCCCCTACATTGGATTTAGCATTAATATGATATTAAACATTGGTGGAACAGACATTTTTCAATATACATATTTTTTTTTATTGATCTTGCAATGTCCTCTCCCCGAGACATCCGCATAAGGCAACTTAGAAATACTTACAGAAACAATGAAAATACATCATCAATCAACAAATTAATACCATATTTGTCACAATTTTTTTTATATTAATTTCAGGCGAATTTAGGTCATAACCATCACTTGCCGCTTTATAATCCTGAACTTATGTTCAAGTTCAGCTTTTATTCGTCATATATGAGGTGGTATCAAAAAGTTTTGAGACTAGTCTTGTAACACGCCAACAGATGACAGCACAAAACTTCCTGCACAGTCACAGGGAGCACGGACCTTCATAAGTCAGTATGCCAACTGGTGCTATTCTAACCAAGTGAGTAACCAAGTCTGTGATTTCATCATGGACAGCAATTTAGAACAAAAAGTCAAATTGAAAAATGTGAAATTCTGGGCAAAGAAAACTGAATTTGCCACAAAGACGTTTAACATAAATTGTCAAGTTTATGGTGTAGTCATTTGAGGTGTTTTGAGTGGCACTTGAGCTTCAAAAGTGGAAGAACATCACTGGAAGAAGACGACAAGAGATCAGGAAAACCTTTAGCAAGGTCAACCCTTAAAAAATAAAAATCATTTGGCAACTTGTGCATCATGATCATCAGAGAGCAATCCATAACATTGCTGCTATTGTGGGTGTGCCATACGGAAAAGTCCAAGCAATCCTCACGTGTGATTTGAACATGCCCGTGTTGCTGCCAAGTTCCACAGTCTACTGACCCAGGAGCAGAAAGTACATTGCATCGAAGTCTGCCAAGAACTTGGACAGTGTGCTGTTGATTACCCGTCCTTCATGTCGAAGATCATTACTGGTGACAAAACTTGGGTGTATGGGTACAACCCTGAGATGAAGCAACAGTCTTCACAATGAAAGAGCTCATCATCTCAAACAACAGAAAAATGCCATGCAGGTCCGCAGCACAAACAAAGTGCATGCTCATTGTCTTTTTCGACATTCGCGGCATTGTGAGAATGTGGTATCGAGAATTCATTCCCAAGGACCAGACCGTCGACAACCAATTCTACCAGGTTTTAAGGCATCTGAGGAAGGACACATGTCCTTTTTGTTAGTCCATTTTGTTAGTATTGCAGGATCATTATATAGTGCCTCTCAAGCAGACAGGGTTAAGGGCCTTGCTCAAGAACCCAACAGTGGCAACCTGGTGGAGCTGAACCACCATCGCCCCATTAAAGAGAGTTGCCCGGAAAACAGACATGAAATTATATCTGGGCTTTAGTTTTGACTCTTTACCTCTGCTGAAGTTGGCAGTGGCTCCGCGGTCCAGCAGCAACTTGGCCAGCTCACTGTGACCGACATGGACAGCACACATGAGAGGAGTCCAATCAAAACCCAGACGTGTCTCCACGTCCATACCTAAGAAACACAATCACAGACACTACTGGTCTTCAGGAAACATAAACATCCAATGCAGCTACGTTAAAAACGTGACATTGGTCTTGTTTTATTTAATCCAGCTAGCAAAGCCACATACCATTGTCCAGTAACTGGCGCACGAGATCGACGTCCCCGACTGTAATGGCTCTTTTCATGACGGACACGGTGTCCCCAGGGACTAATGTCTGCTTAGACACCTATATTAAATAATAAAATAACTATTGTTATAGGCTCTCGAACCGGATATTCACAGAAAAGTCGGTTTAAAAGCCAACTGTAGAGTGTAGGGGTAAATAAATAAATAAATAAATGAGTCATGGCTAGTTTTTTTTTAGCTAACTTCCTAGCTGAGCATATTTTTAATTACCTCAGGGTCTAGATTCTTGGTAGCACAAATAGCACCGACATCCCATTCTTCATCACTTCCATCACTTTCCTCGCCAGCAGGAAAGGCATAGTCAATGTTCTCCAGCATGACTGTCTCTTTCCCGTTTGCTGTAACGTTAACCTACCTGTTGAAATCACCAACACAAACCATTAACTAGTGTTAGAGCTACACGAACATGTCCACTGCGCGCATGGAATACACACAGCAAGACAATCTGACATGATTCTTAAACATGAATGAAAGCGCCTTCCATTTTTAGCCGTCATTTCCACCATTTTTATACAATTCATGAGCATTTGCAAGTACAGTACCTCGTACTGGTGACCTTCAGTATCACTAGGTAGCGCCGTCACGCTGCCGAAAGATAAACTGCGTTTAAAAACCGCGTCTTACCGTAGGCGTTTTCTGACGGTTTTAAACATTATTTGTTTCCTATGAATTTAACACATTCAATCCACAAGATGGACCTTGAACAGACAAATAAATAAAATCCATAAAATGTTTACTAATCACATAAAAAAACACATCAAATGTAGGTGACACTCTGATAAGCCACACCTTATAGTTTTAGTGGCGTATGTATTTGAATCATTTGGGAAAACACACTTTGATATCTTAGAGTTTATTAGGTTGTATTAGGTTTAAAATGTTTTAAAAGTAGGTAACTCACATTCATCTGTGCAGCCCACTCTCTGTGCAGACCAAACTAAATTAAATTGTTGCTAACTATGTTTTTACCTGAAAAACTAAGCACTGTTTTTACTATATACTACAAACAAAACTTATTTTACTTTTTATTTAGTTATTTTGTGTTATTTGGGTCATTGGATCTCTGTTCAGATACGTTTAACACAATCTTAGTAAAAGTATAAAAATATATATTTAAAAAAAACAGACATCCTCTAACTGTATAGGATGTAGCATTAGAATGTAGCAGTCCTTGGCTTGTGTCTGAGCTTGGTCTTTGTGAGGTTTCATATGTTCTGTTCATATGTATGTTTTCTGGTTTACCTTTATCTATAGTAATAATAATAATAATAATAATAATAATAATAAAACATATCTATTGGTGAACTGGCTATGCCATTTTTTCACTAGGTGTGAATGTGTGTGCTTGGCATCCTCACGCTTGCTCTGTTCCTAACACTGAACCAGGTTACAGCCATTACCTCGTCTGTATTGTTGGGTCAGGTGTTTCTCATCTTTCTCTTGAAAATACCCCATAGAGGATCAAGTCAAGGAAGTTGAATGAAAACTTGGATTCTGTGCCTCTCCACTCCAGACTCTGGGATCTTGACTTCAAAAAGAAGCACAAAATTTATTTGCATTTAAAAAGAAGACTTTAATCACTGAGCAATGGTCCATTCCTTTTTCTAATTAGCTCATGTTAGATGCTTCTGATGTTGTCTCTAGTTCAAGAGTGGCAAGACACAAGGAATGCCAAAGTTGTAGCCTGTTTCCTGAAGATGTCTATGCGTGGTAGCTCTTGACGCACTGACTCCAGCCTCATTCCACTTTTTGTGAAGCTCTCCCAAGTTCTTAAACTGACTTTGCTTGAGAATCATCTTATATCTGTAGTCATCCCTCCACCTTTTCCTACCACACATTTGCCTTCTGGTGAACATTTCATGAGTATTCATTGATACAGCACTCTGCGAACAGCCAGCTCTTTCAGTAATTACCATCTGTGGCTTACCCTCAAGAGTGTTGATGATTGTCTTTTGGGTGTGTGTCAAGTCAGCAGTCTTTCCTAGGCATTTGCTGAAGTAGGTTGAGGAATACCAGGTATTTATACTGTATGAATAGTAATTTACACTTTAAATTAAATATTCTATTATTTTCAGACAATGGATTTTTTATTTATTTTCATGAGCTTCAAACTGTAATCTTGAATCTAAAAATAGATTCACTTTCACTTTTTAAATTAAATTACGGGGATTTTTTTTCCCATGACATACATTTTTTTTGAGGTGTAATGTATATAACCTACATACATACTTTTGACCAGACGTTGAATTCTAAGCTATTGGTTTACTTATGGGTTGGTACAGTGGTTTATTCTGCCTTCTGCCCTAAGTTCCCTTGGATATGCACCAGGCTCCCGCAACCTTCACAGGATAAGATAATGAATGAATGGAAGATATAATTATAAACATAGTTCTTTATCTCAATCATTGTAAACCAGAATCAATTATTACAGTATATATATACGGTATATGTATGTAGTTAATCTCATTTCTAAGAATGTTCAGCCATGATAAGAAATCTGCAAGTATGAGCTCATTTAAACTTTTGTGTAAAATGTTAGAATCGTTACTTTGAACTTATCCATAACTATTCAAATGAGCTTTCATCTGCATTTGCTGTTTAACTTTTTGTTTAACTGTCCATTTCCGTAAAACCTATACTTAAATACTAACATGTAAATGTGATTCTATAGACAGAAAAGGGACCCTGCCTAGCTGAACCGTGTAAGTTGTAGCCAGGTGCTGCTAATAATTAGCCCTGAATTAATTACTCATCAGCAGGTGTGCAGAACTCTATTCAAGCAAAAGTTTTGCCAGTGTGCTGGTCTGGAGTTTGCCAAGAAGGAAATATATAAACAATGGTTCTAGAGAAGCCATTGTTGCTGCACATCAATCTGAAAAAGGTTTAAAACCATTTTCAAACATCTTTCAATGAGTGGATGTTCCCCCCAAGGTCAGACTATACAGTGCTCAGAGAAATACACCTTACTGAGCATGTTAGATATTGAAGTCCATGGCAGCACAATTAGAAGAAAACCTAACAACTTTGGTGTGTTTGGAAAGGTTGCCATGAGAAATCCTATTCTGTCTAAATGGAAGTATGACTGAGGTTTGCAAAGCTGCATCTGAACAAACCATAAGAGTTCTGGAACATTGTCCTATTGACAGATGAGCCAAATCTGGACGGGGCTTTTAGAGTGGCATTTTTGGCAAAAGCCAATTCAGCAGAAATGCCTCATACCCACTGTCAAGCATGGCATTGGAGGGGTGATGATTTGGGCATGTTTGGAGCCACAGGCCCTGGCCACCTTGCAGCAAATATGTCACCCATGAAATCCTATGTATATCAGAGCAAATGTGAGGCCATCTGTCTGACAGCTAAAGTTTGGGTCATGCAACAGGAAAATGCACCAAAGCATGTCAGAAACCTACATCAGAATAGGTGAAAGGTAAAAGAATCAAGGTTTTGGAATGTCTTAGTCAAAGTCCATACCTCAACCCAACTGAAATTCTTAAGGTTGCCAGGAACTTAAGAGAGTTGTGCATAAGTGAATTCCCTAAACCTCAAAGAACTTACAGTATATTGTAAAGAAGAATTGTCTAAAACAATGTAAAAGACTGACATTGTCAACAATTTTTTTCTTGTTGGCTTCATTTTTTTTTTACATAAATAATGGCATGGTGAAAAAAAGTTATACATTATTCATCTGATGTTGTACAGTATTTTCCTAATACAAAGACCTGCTGCAATCAGATGATTTTTATTATGTTTCCACACAAACAACGATTACATTTAAATTAGAAATTTCCTGCCTAATATTTATAATTTTCTTATTGAAAATTTTGAAGAAGATCTCCCTTCTACATATGCAATTGGTGTGTATGTTTCTGTGGTGGTCTTATTCCTAGTGAATTTCAGTATAAAATAAGGATGTAATCATTAGGATTATTTTTGTAATCTTCTATAAAAGTGAAGAGATACAGTACGTTAATCGAGAGCTTTTCGCATAGCTCAGGACACTCTCTCTCTTCAATGCTGTTTAAAATAAGGTGCTTATTGCTTTTTGAAATATACCAATTTAGTCTGACACCTGAAGGTGTCCTATACCAGGTTGCTGTTTTTTTTTCCCTTTAAGTGGGGCTACATTATCTAAGCCATAACGGAGTGCTGACTGCAAGCATTTAGTCGCCAGTTTGAGTTCTGTGGAGTCAGACTGTGATCCAATCATAACTGATAACCGTATGAGATTACTGATAAAGTGAATGTGCAGTAGCTGACGTGAGAGTGCGTTTAATGTAAATTCATTATGAATAAGACACATTTTAAAAGAGATGAGATAGTGATCGGAGAAAACAAGACCGAGGAAGTGTCAATCAAACGTTAGTCTTAAACCTAGAGCATGACCAATTTTATGACAGGGTCCTCAAAGACACTGATTTACCCCTAATTAGTCCACGATGCTCAGAAACTCTGTTCTCAGATGGTGTAGTAGCATTGTGGCTGATCAGTGTACAATGTATGATGAACAACGTTGAAAACTATTATTCATGCTTTATTTTTTATTGTGCATGAAAATAAACCTCCTCAATTTTATTTTTTAGACGAGAACGATATCTATGGATATTTTTTTTGTCTGTCGGTTTCTCATGACCACACACACACACACATTTGCTTTTTCTTTCTTTCTTTTCTTTTTTCTTTATATATAGAAAACTTTTTTTTTTTTTTTTTTTTTTTTTACAGTGCTCACGTATTTAAAACCTGTCTGTGTGTAGGAGTGACATGAGTGTGTGATCTCTGACTGGGAGTAAACCTCACACTGGCTAAGCTGTGACTGAAGCGCGCGCGCGC